>JAKLNC010000170.1:0-64891 GCA_022813145.1 Barbatosphaeria neglecta | reverse complement strand
CCTCAGCGAATTGCCCCCCCCCCCCCCTCCCCCTACCCCTAGCCTACACTACCCCCACTAGCAGCCCGACTCTCCTCCCAACGCGCGATGATCTCGCGCACCTCGTCGTCCTCGAAATCGCCCAGGTAGTCCGTGATGCTGTCCCCAAACCGGTTCTTGGCCAGCGGGTCCGCCCCGTGTCGCACCAGCGCCTCGACGACGGGCAGGAACCCGTGGCGCATGGCCGTGTGCACGGGCCGGTCGCCCGAGAAGCGGTTGGCCATGTTGAAGAAGTGCGTCTTCTTGGCCGCGTCTTCGAACAGGGACGCTAGCGCCTCGATCGAGCCTGCATAGTCTCAGTAAGCAGGTAACAGCCGGTCAAGCTGGTCCACGGCAGCCCAGCCTCGGGATGGATGTTTTGCGTACGCGTCTGCCCGCCCTTGGAGGCGATATGCGCCGCCGTCTGCTGGAAGTCGTCCTTGCAGGCGATCAGCACGTCGTCCGGCCGCAGGCCCTCCCGCGCCGCGAGGTCGCGCACCGCCCGGCACAGCTGCGCCGTCTCGCCCTGCCCCGCCAGCACGGACACGGCGTGCATCTCCGCCTCCGCGATGGTCATGCCGGCGAGGTAAGCAGGTAGGCAATCCGTAGGTGGGAAGCGAGATCGGAAGACTGGATACGGTAATAATTCGCAGGTAGTCGGTCGGCCATTTACTCCCTTGTGAAAGATTTGCCTGAAGAATGCGGCCGGGCTGCGCCGTCGGAGCCTGATGGGCTGGATCCACCTTTCCGACTTCGCTTCGGGACACGGGCTTCCCCAGGACCGGACCTCCGAACCATGTACGGTCGGAGCGTCCCTAACGCACGTGGCGTTTAGTCAGCCCCAGCCGGAAAGAACATGGAATGTCCAGAAGGAGTGCTGGCCCCGCCATGGACGTCGATTATGTACTTGCACCGCAAAGGATGGCCTCCCTCAATGGCAGCATCACGTGATAATTTCCCTGGACGGCAGCCTTGCCGGGACTGTCGAGAGTTGTTGCTTAAATAACGGCCGAGCCAAAAGAGAATGCCTTCGGTGTTCAGATAAAGGTCAATGGCTTATATTTTTCTAGAATTGTCTGCCCTCGACTCAGCAAGACGCCGGATCGGCGGTGAGATGGGCTCCGACCCGTAGGCCCTTCTCTCCCTATATACTTGCCTTCTACGTATAACCTCCCTTTCCTTCGGCTACCAAGGTGCATTCCTTTACGAGCCGACCGCGTTGGCGTGGGTCTCGGCCAGGGTGGCCGCCTTGACCTTCTCGCCGAGGTCGGGACTGACGCGTGCGAACATGACTGCGCGAAACGAAGATAGCGTCAGTACAATGTTCCAGTGAGAGCAGTGGCATGGGACGAGAATATAGAAAAAGGGTAAAACGTACCGAACGCCTTCTCCTGGATGATGGGGATGGCGCCGGAGAGGTGCTTGCTGACGTTGTGGACGAAGTGGTCCTGCTGGCCGGGCTGGGCGCCAAGCACGTCCTCCCAGAAGGCGCGGGGCTGCTCGAAGTCCTCATCCGTCACCTCGGAGGTGTAGCCGGCCACGGAGCCCACCCACTTCTCGTGGCGACTGCTGTTAGTGGCGTTCTCGTTGGCGCCGAGCCGGCTGCTCGCGAACCGCACGGGGCGCAGAGAGGAGCCGACGTAGTTGGGGTCGCCGCCGTAGTTGGGGGTAGTGTTCATAGCGCCGTCGCGCTGGTAGGGGCTGTAGACGGGCACTACGGGCCGGTTGCAGGGCAGGTGCTGGTAGTTGGCGCCGAGGCGGTAGCGCGCCGCGTCCGGGTAGGCGAACATGCGGGCCTGCAGCATCGGGTCGGCCGAGGGGGCCAGGCCGGGCACGATGTTGGACGGCGTAAAGGCCGCCTGCTCGATGTCGGTGAAGTAGTTGGCCGGGTTGCGCTTCATCGTGAGCGTGCCCACGGGGATGAGCGGGAAGTCGGCGTGCGGCCAGACCTTGGTCATGTCGAAGATGTTCCACTTGTACTGCTCGGCCTGCTCGGGCGTCATGACCTGGAAGAACATGGTCCACGACGGGAACTCGCCCCGGGCGATCTTGTCGTACAGCTCTGCCGTATGGTGGTCCGGATCGACGCCGGCGAGCCGCTCGGCCTCGTCGATGGTAAGGGTGTCGTTGCCCTGGTTGGACTTGAAGTGGATCTTGGCGTAGTGGAAGGTGCCGTCGGCCTTGGTCAGCTTGTAGGTGTGGCCGGTGTAGCCGTTGGTGTTGCGGATGGACTTGGGCGTTCCGCGGTCGGAGAAGAGCAGCATGATGGCGTGGATGCTTTCGGGGTTGCCCACGTGGAAGCTGCGTGACGTCGTCAGTAGGCAGTCTACACTTTTGTGGGATTCCTCCGCCTCTCTTTCGAATCACACTCACTCCCAGAACTAGACAGAAAGCAAGCCGGGTCAGTATAACGGGCTAGATATCCAAGTGGGCAGAGGAAGGGGGCGCTTACCATGGTGGCATCACCGCAGTTCGTTGCCGGGTGCGGCTTGTGAGACCGGTTCAGCGACGGGAACTTGATAGGGTCGCGGACGAAGAAGACGGGTATGGAGTTGCAGACGAGATCCTGGTTGCCGTCCTCGGTGAAGATCTTGAGCGCCCATCCACGGACGTCGCGGACGGTGTCTGAAGCGCCCCGTCCGGGCCCGACGGTGGAGATCCGCTGCAGGGTCTTGGACTTGGTTCCGATGCCCGTCAGGAACTTGGCGTCGGTGTACTGCGAGACGTCGTGCGTCACTTCGAACTCGCCCCAGGCCCCGACGGCTCGGGCGTGGACGACACGCTCGGGAATGCGCTCGCGGTTGAAGTGGGCGAGCGTCTCGATGAGCTGGGTGTCCTGGAGGAGCATCAAGCCCTTGACGGGAGAGCCATCGCTGAACCGCTGAGCGGTCGACGCGTTGGCGTAGGGTGTGCCTAACGGCGAAGGGGATGCACGTTAGCAGATGCGGATATTGGGAAGCCAGAAGCAAGGGGTGATCCGGCATACCCTCGGACAGCGTATACAGGGGCGCGGCGGCGCCGTCAGTACCGTTGACGTGAACATCCGCCATATCGGCGACAGCGAGTAAGATCTCTGGTAGGGGAAGCAAGAGCAAGCAGGCAAAGAGTCGATCTGCAACAGGCGAGCTATGAGTGGCTGAGTGGCAGCAGCGTATGCGGATCAGACCCGGTGGCCATTCCCTCGGAGGCCTTCTGCTCTCGGCCGCCCATGAGGCGTCCTATATATCCCCGACGGCACGCGGGAGCATCCATCCCGATAGCTCAGTGCCCGATCATTGGCGGGTCGGCGAATGGCTTGGTGCGTTCTCGGCCTCCAGGCCGAGATGCCGGCATGCCGGAAGCTCGAGACTTGGCGCCACAGTCGACGGCCGCCTGACCAGGGCTCTCCTCTCCATACTCGAAGAGATCGAACCCCTGTGTCGCCTTCCGAAGCTCGCTGTGACCCTTCCGTCGCGCCCTGCCGTCGCGCCCCGCCGTCCCGTCGCGCCCCGCCGTCGCACCCTTGCCGTCATCGGCACCATATCTCGCCCTCGACAGCATAGTCGTGCACGGGTTGATGCAGCATTTTCTTAGCGTACGGGATAAGTACGTCTTCACCGAACATGGATCCATCCATCCATCCATCCATCCATCCATCAATCCATTCATCTGTCCGCTCAGCCTATCTGATCCATCCAGTTGATCATGTCATATCTTAGTGGGCATCCACCTTCCATCGTGTCTATACGCGTTCCGCTTGCGCGCTTTTGCTGAATCACACCCGCCCTGCAGCCTCGTATTATCGATCCCCTGCGGCCGTCCGGCCGGCCGGCCAGACCGATCCGGACGGAAAGGGCGCGAGAGGAAAAGCGAGTCGCGGTAAGCTCGCTATTCGCGGCGGACAAGTTCGCGAAGGCCGAACGAGAGAAAGTGCAATACCCTGTCCAATCTAAAGCCCTGCTAGGACAGGAAAGGGCTCTGCGGAGGCTTCAATGGGCAAAACTCGGCAGCTGTTTGGTGGCTTGTCAAATTCCTGTAGGAATCCTGAAGGCTACGACCGCCCACATTAAAACTGACGTAATTAACGCTAGGCCGGGTTGGGCGACGTTCGGCGACGACAGAGGAACACTGGGCAGCCAATAAAAATGCAGGACTGTGGCGCATCCTGACAGGCGGATGTGGTTGTGAGTAAGCCAGTCTGGAGGAATGCCCGGTAGTTGGGTGCGTTAGTCAACATCCCGAGCGCCCCGAGACTGCCCCGGCCCTGCGGCTTTCTCGCTTTGACCTCTGTACCACCGCTTGCCCGTCTCGGCGAGCCCGCCCTTCGAGTCTGCGCAGCCCGCCTCTCAGTCCGAGAGATAGGCAGGTGGTGCTGGCCGAGATTCACCCTTCCTTGACCGAAAAAGCTTCAACATATCCCCGGTTTTGAGTCGAGAGTGCTCTGCGAGCTTCCCCCGACGGAAGATCAAGATTCGGGGTGGAGGTCGACTATCTCGGGAGTGGGTGACCCGTCGATGGGGTGGAAATGACGACTTCTGTTTTTCCAAGGAGCAAGATGGAGAGATGTGAAGAGGCGTGGATGCCAACTTCACGCAGGTGCCTACCACAGGTAAGCACAACACACCCTCGATGGGGGTCTCGTCGGCACAGCCCTCCTTTCGGGTGTGTGCAGCCCTCGGTTTGGCCGGCTCGATGCCATCCTCCCGACGTCGAGTACCCGGCAGAGATGGTAAGCCGCAGATGTATAAATCTGTCGGACGGCGCCTTGCAGTCGTCTCTTCTTTGCCATCACTCAGCTCCAAGGTTCTCGGCCACAGTCAGCACGTCCTATCTCGACAGCACCTCCGAACTTCAGGCTCTTCAAACTCTTCCTGCCCTGCACCTACAAAGGTAGCGCCGGGGAAAACACCGCACCTGCTGATCAGCATACGTGAACTTGTCTCCGACAATCCATCACCCACCATGGCGCGTCTGTCGGAAGCGCCCAAGGCGTTCGACTTCATCGTCGTTGGAGGTAAATCGGCATGCCCCTGGACCGTCGTCGGTGACAAGCTGCCCTTCCTCCTGTGCATCTGCTAACGGACAATACAGGCGGCACAGCCGGCTGCACGGTGGCTGGGCGCCTGGCGGAGAACCCGGACGTGTCAGTCCTGGTGATCGAGGCGGGCCCGGCCAACACGCTGGAGGTGGACCAGATCACGACGCCGGCGCGGGCGTTCTCGCTGCGCAACAGCAAGTACGACTGGGCGTACAAGACGACCATGATCGACCGGCCCGAGTACACGCGCGTGGAGAAGCCCAACACGCGCGGCCGGGTGCTGGGCGGGTCCAGCGCGCTCAACTACTACACCTGGATCCCGGGCAGCGCGGCCACCTTCGACGACTGGGGCGCCTTCGGCGGGTCCGAGTGGAGCTGGGAGAAGTGCAAGCCGTACTTCTACAAGCCGGCCACCTACCACGACGACCCGGCCGTGTACAACCCCAAGCTCAAGTACATCGGCGCCGGCGGGCCCGTCCACGTGTCGCACTCGGACCTGCTGCCTGAGACCAAAGACTTCCGCGACGCGTTGACCAAGGCCTGGCTGAGCAAGGGCGGCGAGCTGACCGACGACGTGCACAGCGGCACCATGCGCGGGCTCTGGGCCGCCCTCAACTCCATCTACGACGGCAAGCGCTCCACCAGCGCCTCCTTCGTGCAGGGCAAGCCCAACATCACCATCCTGGCCGACACCGCGGCCAAGAAGATCATCATCGAGGGCGGCAAGGCCGTCGGGGCCGAGGTCATCGGCCCGGACGGCGAGACGTACGCCTTCCGCGCGGACAAGGAGGTCGTCGTCTCGCTGGGCGTGTTCGAGTCGCCCAAGCTGCTGCTGCTGTCGGGCATCGGGCCCAAGGCCACGCTGGACCAGTTCGGCATCGCGCCGGTGGTGGCGTCGGAGCACGTGGGCCAGAACCTGCTGGACCACCCGATCCTGTCGCACGTCTTCAAGCTCAAGGACGGCTACAGCCTGGACCGGCATCTGCTGCGCGCCGGCCTGGAGAATGACGGGGCGGTGGCGGCCTACCGCTGGAAGAACCGGGGGCCCCTGACCAGCGGCCTGCTGGAGCTGGTCGGGCTGCCGCGCATCGACGAGCGGCTGGAGCAGTACCCGGAGTACCGCCGGGCCAAGGAGGCCAACGGCGGCAAGGACCCCTTCGGCCCGGGCGGCCAGCCGCACTTCGAGGTCGACTTCGTGCCCATGTTCTGCGACGCGTTCCAGTGGCACATCCCCACGCCGGCGCAGGGCGACTACCTGACCGTCATCGTCGACCTGCTGCGCCCGGTGTCCAAGAACGGCACGGTGACGATCAGCTCGACCGACCCGCTGGAGCCGCCCAAGGTCAACATCAACTTCTTCTCGGACCCGCTGGACATCCTGGCCCTGCGCGAGGGCGTGCGCTTCATCGACGACATCGTGCTCAACGGCGAGGGCCTCAAGGACATCGTCGAGAGCGACTACCCCTGGCCGATGCCGCGCACGTCGGACGCCGCCATGGACCAGCTCATCCTCGAGCGCTCGCAGACCGGCTTCCGTACGCAGACCCTCTCTATTTCCCTCTCCCTCTCCTTTGCTCTGACTCTGCTCTCCGGAAACCCCTGCTGACTGTACCGACAGACCCGTGCGGCACCAACCGGCTGAGCAGGGACGTCAAGGAGGGCGTCGTCGACCCGCACCTCCGCGTGCACGGCGTGCAGGGCCTGCGCGTCATCGACGCCTCCGTCTTCCCCGTCATCCCCGACTGCCGCATCCAGAACTCCGTCTACATGACCGCCGAGCGGGTAAGCCTCTGCCTCCCCTCTTTTCTCCGTTCCCTCCGCTCTTACTAGCCACCTGCAAGGACGCGACTAACGCCAGAATCAGGGAGCCGACTTCATCAAGGCTGCCCACCCCAAGCTATACGCGTAAAGCCCCGGTGCGGCCTTCCTGCTTGTGGTGGTGCCCCGCGAGTGCGACGCTGACACGCAGGTAAGCGCGGCTGCATCCGTTGCAGGGGGAGCTTTACTCAGCGCAACACCCCGAGCTTGCGGCGGCCCTTGTCCGAGCCTGCCACAGGAGCAAGAAAAAGCATGTGATAGCAATCCCCGGGGGGATTGGAGGGGTTAGCTACGGGGCCAGAATCTAGGTAGTATGACCAACCGGAATAAAAAGGATCTACTGCAGCGAACTTGATTACTTCGAGGTGGTTATTGGTGAGCACTAGTACAGGCACATGTAGGTCCAGGTACCCAGTTCAAATACGCCCATCCATCATCGCCCTGAACGTCTTGACGATGTACTCCGGCACCGGGCCCTGCGCCGGCTCCGCGTCCGGCGGTCTATGCGCCGCGATATCCGCAGGTGTGATCCTGAACCAGAGCAGTTTGCCCTCGTTTTCGCCCGCAAGCGCCTGTTCCACCGCCGTCCTGAGCTCCTCGTACTCGGCCTCCGGAATACCCGCGCCGACCAGCACGGCGCGCGGCGTGCGGCGCTCCGCCTCGGGCCGGTCGCGGTTCGTGCCCATGCCCGGCCCGGGGACGACGGAGAGGTCGCCGCGGACGAGGGCGGGGATGTCGTGCTTGGCGGCGGCGAGGTCGACCCATTGGTGGACCACTTTTGGGGATGGGAGTCAGTAGCAGCTGGGTAGATGGATACGAGCAAAGCAGGCATACGCACAGTCGTAGTCGGGCTTGAGACCCTCGGCTACGGCGCGAGAGACGGACTCGTGGCGGCCGTAGGAGGCGATGGGGATCCCGGCGGCCATTGCGGACTGATGGATTGACTGTTCGACTAGCTGGCTCTGGTTGTTCTTGCTTCGATGGAGTAGTGAGTGAGCGAGGGGAGATTAATGACACGGCTGTCCCGCCTCACCTCTGCAAACAAAGCCGCGTCGAAGACTGCCAGCCATAAATACCTTTATAGGTGACCTCACGTCGGGTTCTCGAATTGCCAGGCAGGCAGGCAGGCATAGGCGCAAGCGGGGTCAAGCGGTCAGGTTCGAGGCTTTTGTCAGCTGGCAACTCTGGTTGGTCACGGTCACATTGGGGTGACGTATGGGTGTATTACCTAAGGCAGTAGTGCTGGCCGATTGGTTGCTAGTACGTCGATCCATCCTTAGCTTCCGAGGTTGGTTGTAAGACACGACGCGTAGCATTTCAGGAAAAGGGGGCATTAACTAGGATGTGCGTTTGGAGCGGGATGAGGGAAGAGGAGTAAGTCGACAGCGTAGGTAGGTAGGTAGTTCTTGCCTGCCTTCACCCCGAATCGCCTTCTTCATGGTAGGAGGATCACAGCAGCCTGGGATCGCCTGGAGAAAGCGCAGACGATGGAGGGTCCATCAAGACGCTGGATATGGGTATATCGAGCCTTCCCTGTCTCGGAAAGCCATCCCGTCCCTCCATCTTCTTCCCATACACGTTTCCCATCAGCATCTTCCGATCAGTTTCAAGCGCAAATGTATCGAACCTTGATGCATCAATTTCCGGCACCTCCTTTGTGGCCAGCGGTATTAAAACGAGTCAGTCTCCTGGAGTCACTGGCAACCTGCTGACATCGCGGGCTTTCCCCATGTCCCATCGTCAGGTATCGAAACCACAAGCGCCTAGCGACGTAGGCCGTCTTCAGCCAGGTATCAAGAGAGAATTCGGGGCATCGGCGGCCGCAGTATGGTTGTCGCCACTTGGGCGTCATAGCGGAGCGGCACTGTCACGTCGACGCACCATAGGCGTCCGGCGTCCCAGCTGGCTATTACTGGCCACGACTAATGCCAACCATGGGGAATAAATGTCGCCATTATCACCGTTACTCGCCGCCGGGCCCCGTTGCTGGTACGGCGTGGTTTGAGCCAGAGAGCACTGCGATATTGGCCTGCGGGTGGCCAGGAATAAGACAGGCCAGGCCGCCATGGAAAGAGGGAGAGGACAAGGACAACGCGATGACGGCGGCCGTTTCTGGCTGCCTCGTGAGCGTTTTCAGGGTCGCAACACCAACGCCTTCGTCTGTTATGGGAGAGATTGTAACTCTTGCAGCCGTCTAGCTCTAAGCAAATACCGCCAGTTAAAGCTCGATGTTGCGCACCAGAGCTGCCCGTGATAAAGTATGGAGGCCTATTGTCGGACCAAATAAAGCCCAGATAGCCTCTTGCGCAGAGTAGGTGACCCACTAAGCCTCTCATTAGAGGCATTGGCACTGTTCATAATAGAGGCAAAGTGAGAACAATACAACAATGCTTTGTTTGGAGGGCCCGCAATGGTTGCAGTCCTCACTAGGAGCGACCAAGCCGCTTAATTTTTTTCACCCTGCACCATAGAAATTCTCAGGTAGTCCCTTTCTCGAAATTTCTTCTCTCTCTATTACTCTTCTCCTTCTTCATTCACCACTTCTCCTCTTCTCTTCTTCCTCCACCACAAACCACGACCAACGAAACCGACGACAGCTGGCCTTGTAAGTATGGCCCCTCCCCCCATGCTCGTTCGAACGCGTCCCCTTCGTTCGTATCACGTCCCCTTCGTTCGTATGACGGCTCTCTATCCTATATTTTCTTTCCCTCACGCTGTGGCAGAAAATGAAGGAGGAAAAAAAACGCAAACCTGAGGCGCCGTCTTCCGCGGCGCTGGCGCTTCGTCGCCGTTTTCCTGAGCCCTTCCCCCTTCTTCTTCCTCTCCCTCCCTCCCACCCCCCCCCCGGCCCTTCGTCAGCATCCCCCTACTTCAACATCCCCCTTCTTGAGTATCCTCCTTCAGCATCCACCTCCTCAGCATCCACCTCCGTGTGGCATTCACTTCATAAAACCCCTCCCTCGAAATCGGCCTGGCTGCATCTGAGAGCCGCTTTTCGCAAGTGAGAAGAAAGCGAGAAGAAAGTGAGATAGTCCGGTCTATTCACTTCCATCAGTTTCTTCCCGTTCTTATCCCCCATCCATTTCTTCGCGTCCATTTCTCCCCGTCCATTTCTCCCCTCTACTTCCTATCAACTTTTCCCCACCAGCCATCGACTTTTTCCCCAGAGTTTGCCTCTTCCCCTTCCACTTTTCCCCTTCCCTCCCCGTTCCACCCAATTGCTCGGTCGGCTAACGCTTCCACACACAGAAACGACAAGAAAAATAACTCGCCGACGATGGACCAGTCGGCCTACACCAACATGGCCAGGATGCTCCTGGCCGGCAAGCACGAGCTGGTGGTGGCGGAGCCGAAACTCAAGATGCGCACGGCGGCAGAGATGAACAAGTACTTTGCGCAGCTGGACGAGTTTGCCAGCGTGGACTCGGCCTTCCCGACCCTGGATGCCCACGAGGGCCAGCGTTTCGTCACCATGGAGGCGGAGGTGGTCAGCGTCCGCCCGCTGACGGCGCCCGAGATTGAGCGCGAGCGCATGGCCGCGTTTGCGGACCCGCTACGCTTCATGACGAACATGACGACAGACCAAGTGCGCCTGCGCCAGGAACTGGTGCTGTTCGATGCCCGGGCGCAGCTGCGGCGCGCCAACGAGCTCAAGGACGCGTACGCGCGCGTCGTCCACGACGTGCACGGCGACAAGAAGATCATCGAGGCCCAGCTGCATGATGCCTCCCGCCGCACCAAGGTGCTCGAGATGCGCCTGGCTCGCGCCACGAAGAACAAACGCCTGACCCGCCACGCCCTCAACCACCCGGCCCGCCAGACCGGCCGCCAGCTGGGCCGCCAGGTCGACCGCTGGCGCACCACCTTCGCCGGCCGCCACGCCTCGCTCGCCAGCGCCCGCGCCAACCTGGCCCGCCAGGCCCGCCAGCTAGCCCTCAAAGACCACCAGGCCGCCGACATGGCCGCCGAGATCGCCGAGCTCAAGCGGCTTGTTGCCCAGCTCACTGTCCAGTCCACTGCCAAGGCCACGGGCCATAGCACCATCGAGGAGGTCGGGTCGACTATCGAGTCCACCGTCGAGCCCACGGGCTACGATATCACTGAGGAAGTCGAGCCGGTTATCGAGCCAACGGGCTACGATACCACCGAGGAAGCCGAACCGACTATCAACAACACCATCATCGACGAGGACATCAAGCAGATCATCGACCCCATCAAGAACACCATCGTCGACGAGGAAGAGAAAGTGGGGCAGTTCGTCGAGCCCACCAAGAACACCATCTTCGAACAGATCGAGCCCACCGTCGAGAATAACACCACCGGGGAGGTCGAGCCCACCACGGTCAATGATAATACTACCCATGAAGAAGAGGAGGTGCTCATCGAATTCAGCGACGATGGCAAGGACTCCGGCGAGAACGCAGGCGAGGACAACGGATACAACGACGAGAGCAACGCCCCGGTTACCCTTGGCCCTACCACGACTTACGTTACCAACACTGCGACCACGTACCCTATCACGCCGGGTCTCGCCACGTCCGGCGCCTCGTCGCCCAACCTCGATGCCGACTCGCCCCTCACTCCAGGAAGCGCCGACCCCGGCGCTACTGTCCTCACGCCTTCCTCGGCGCGCTGCGGCGCCTTCAAGTCGCACTCGCACGGCTCCGGTCCCGGTGTTTTCACCCCCCCACGCAACCGGAACCGTGACAGCGACCACCGCGACCTGACGGAGTATTTCGCCGCGCTGGACGAAGCCTACCCGATCGAAGGCACCAAGCTATGGGCCGATAAGCGCGAGCGCGTGGCCAGCGTGCTGGCACACTACGGCGGATCCGGCAACGTCCCAACCAAGATCGACGACCTGGCGCACCTGTTCAAGCACGGTGTGCAGATGGACCTGGCTGCGCTGCCCGAGGCGGGCCGCGAGCGCTTCGCGCGCCTGTACGACGCCGACAACGCGGGCTGCCGCACCGTCGTCATCAACGGCATCGATCCATGCTACGCCCTTCACGACGTGCTCGAGTTCGTCCGCGGCGGCCAGGTGCTCTCCGCCTACATGACCCAGGAGTCCTGGGGCGCCAAGCTGGGCCTCGCCCGTTACAAGACCGCCCTCGTCACCTTCACCAAGGCGTCCGCCGCCCACGCATACGTGACCGCGGCCAACGAGTATCTGGCGGCTCGGGAGGCGGTCGACCCCAAGACGGGAGCGATTACTGGCGGTAGCGCTTCTGCTTCTGCTCCTTCCTCCCCGGAGAAGAACCCTGAGAAGAAAGACACCAAAGAGGGAGACGCTCGCGAGAAGGCCTTCGCCAGGCTGGTGCAGCGCCTGCACATCGGCCTCGCCGGCACGACGACGTATCCGACGCGCGAGAACATCGTCAACGAGATCGCGCTGCACGGCGCCTCGCGTTGCCTCGCCATCCCCTCGTACCCGCTCGACCGGCACTCGCTGGCGGAGCTGTACTACGACTTCCGCATGACTGACGATGAGAAGGAGCGCGCCCACGTCGAGACCTACTGGAGCCGCGACTGGCTGCACCTCGAGTTCGAGAGCGTCGACAAGGCCATCCGCGCCCGGCGCCTGATTAACAACCCCAGCGCCCTGCGCTACGCCCCCTACCGCCTAAGCGCCCGCTACATCAAGGACCCCTGCGAGGGCAGCGTCGACCGCCTGCGCATCATCAGCATCGACAAGCGGGATAACGGTGAGGGCGGCGAGGACGGCGACGAGGACCTGCTGCAGACGCCCGTCGGTCTCGACAATAAGGAGAACGACGACGAGACACTGGGCCAGACGATCGGATCCGGACCCGCCTTGTTCCCCGACTTCGTCGCCACCTTCCTCGCCAACCGCGCCGATCACTAGAGGACGATACGCAACCAAAAACCACGCTCTACTCTCTACCCTGACTAACGCTCTATCCGGCGTCAGTCTCACCCCTCACATCATCGTCTTGCTTCTTTTTCTCATTGTTCTCGTCTTTGCTTTTCGTTCGTTTGGCCCGCCGGTAGAAAGGGAGTGCAACAGAAGGCAACACAATGGAGTAACGGACTGGAGGGAACGGAAAGGCAGGAATGGTTCTCGTTTCGCATCGTACATCCCGTCTCGAAAGCGGAAATGTGTTTCGCTTGGGGATGTTTCAGTCTTGGGAACGCAGTACTTTCTCTCCCTCTCTTTCACCATCATCCCTTTTCTTCGTCACTCGGCAGGCAGGCGTTCTATCAGACAGTTTCCCCCCATAAACCGTTGGTTGCGGTGTTACAAAATCCGGCTCTCTCGTCGCGTGATGTGCATCGGCCTCATCGTACTTGCCCGTATCTCCGTAAGTGCTCGTATCTTCGTCAGGGCGTGATTAGTACCATTTATGATAATAAGCGCTTCTGAAGAGCAAGGCAGGTAGTACCCGCTACAGGGAAAGCTGTTAAGCCCGTCGATCCCTCGACGTCAGGGGCCAGACTTAGCCATAATCCTGCCAGACCCGACGCCCCCTCTCCTGGTTCTCGCGTATAACTTAAAACGACACGATTACGAGCGCAGGTCACAGCTTCGCCCGAGACGGTCAATAAATCCACATGGATTCGCAAGCAATATGGGGACCTCGGGGTAAGGGGGAGGGGGTATCTTCCATCCAGCGAGCTCCTAGCAAAACCTCCCGAATATAAATGGAAATCTACCGAAAATGACATAAAAGATGAAAAGAGTAAAACGCCTCGCAAAATGATTCCCGCTAGGTCAGGACGCCACCGAACCCGCCAAGCTCATGATGCCGTTCCTATCCGTCTGTGCTGCCCAGCCGCCTGTATAATGCTCGCGCCCCTTTTATGTGTGCCCCCTCTTTAGATGCCCCGTCTATACCGCTTACTGTATATGCTCTCTGTCTGTCCGTCCGCCGAAGAATTTATTTTTTGCCCAGAAGGCCCATAGCGCCTGATTTCTTCCGTCCGTGAGGCATCCATCACCAGTTCTTCCGGTTGAAGATCGCAAACTGGCGCGCAAGAGACAAGTCCAGGTTGCTTCCGACCGGACTCTGACTCTGGCTCGGACTCTGATTTTGGCCCTGACTCCGAACCTGGCTCTGGCTCTGGCTCTGGCGCTTGGGTCTCTGCGCCGACTGTGGGGTCCGGTCCGTAGGGTTCCGAATGTTCTTCTTGGCGCTGCTGATGGCCATATCCGTGACTTCGCGGCGCCCCTTTCTGTCCTGTGAGTCGTCGCGTTCGTAGGTTCCGATACTCACGAGCTCCACGCCGCCGTCATCCTCTTCGTCGTCATCCTCGCAGCTGTACTCGCTGGCGGCGTCCTGCCCTTGCGACTGCAGCTTGAGCCTCTGACTGCGCCGTAGTGACGAAGTGGTTGACGACGGCGAGGGCTGGCCCGGAGACGGGCCGAAAGAAGACGCGCGGCGACTCGAGTACCGGGTCGAGACGCTAGAGTGGGAGAACGACGGCGGCCGCACTGACGCGCTGCGCAAGGATTCCGCTGCCGTCTTCTGCCGCTTCGTACTGGGCGGCATGCTCTCCGCGTTTTCGTCCCACTCCCGCTCCTTCTTCTTCTTCTTCTCGTGGTACTGCCGCACTAGGGCTGGGGAAATGTTTCCCTCCGGCTCCCACGACGGGTTTTGCTCGCGGGGCCACTCGCCCTCCCATCGGACTTTGAAGAAGTGGACGAGCTTGCCGTCGATCTCGAAGAACGCATCGTCTTCGAGCCGTTTCACGACCCAAAGCATTTGTTCGGATTCAGACTCGTCTTCGTCTTGCTCCTTGTCCTGCTCTCCGCCTCGCTGCTGCTCCTCCCGTTGCCGAGCTCGCCGCCCGCGCGGGGGTGCGCCGCCGCGTGGTTCAGAATCAGGGGATGTCCTACCCGAGTCCTCCTCGCTCGAAACCATGGCATCGTGGGGACGCTGGAGTACCTGCGCCGTGCCTGAAACTCCGCCTATCGTCTCATCGTTCTCGTAGGCACTGTCTATGGGCTCGGCCTCCTCGTAGATCTCTCCCTCGTCGACTTCCGCCTTGTAGACTTCCTCCTCGTAGACCTCCTCGTCGTCATCGACCCCGCCCTCGGAGCCTAGGTCGAGGGCATAGGCCGCTTCGTCGCCCTCGTCGTCGTCGAGGAACTCCGCGAGTGTCGGTTTCCGCGGGGTTGAGAGAGAGGGTTGCGTGGACACCTCAGTCAGCTTCCGCCGAGCCCTGCCATCTTCCTCGTCAAACTCGGGCGAGAGTGCTCGCTTCTTGGGTGGTCGTCCCAACCGTTTCTTGCCAGGCTTCGTTGTATCCTTCCCAGGGGCCACCTCCTTCTGCTCCCAGTTCTTCGCCCGCGCCTCTTTCTCTTTGCCCTTCCTAGCCCTCTTCCTGGCCCTCTCCTTTTTCCTCAGTCTCCGTCCGTCGCAATAGGCATTGTATTCCCAGTCCTCAATGGTCTTCGGGGAGAGATATTCCAGCGCCTCTAGGCAAGGGATCAGCACCTTCGCCGCAGGGAGGTCCGGCCAGCCGATGAGGTAGGACACTTGTCGCAGGGCAGACTCCGGGGCCGGGACTTTTTGGATTATGTAGGCATTGGAGTCGTCAGTCGGGACGAGGGATATGGGCTCGAAAAGCTTCCGTGACCTGATCGTCGTGAAACGGTCGAGGGCGGGAAGGACGATCTCCATTCGTTCTCGGCGCTCGGCGGGGTTCTGGTGCTCCGGAGCCGCCATAGCTCCCACAACCCGCCCAGTCCGCGGGAGGAGGAGCTATGGTGACTTACCCGCAGCGAGCTGAAAAGCCCAAGGAAAAGAAGGATCAACTCGAGATCGAGGCCATGCGGCGCGAGAAAAGGCGAACGAGCAGCGCAACGCGATGACTGTGCGGAGCTCAACGGCTTGTAAATCCCATAGATGGGGGATTCAAGCTACCGCAGTCTCAGAGCATCCGGAGGCGGAGAGCTCAGTCTGGAAGAGAAAGATTAATCCGCTCGTGGTCGAGCTATTCGGAGCTGTGGTTGTAGTAAAATCGCGAAGTTCCGAAAGAAAGTCGTGGAAAATCGGGGTTTCCTTCGCTTTTGCGCGGAACAAAAGGCAAACAACTAGGCCCCGCACTCAAGGAAACACTGGGTAGCTAATCAGGCTAAAGACATTTATTTAAATAAGGTTATTAATTTAATTTAAATACTTTTTATAGCTATAAATACTGTTTTTTATCTAATCGTCTAGTTTACTCTAAATACACCACGTAATTTTGGTTTGCTTCCTTACAATAGCTTTGACGATGATTCGCATCATCGAGAACGGTTTTCAATACTTATAAAAACCAAATTACTATAGATTTTTTTTAAAAAAAAATAAATATCGATTATTTGAATCTTAATACGATAGTAAATAAAATATAAAAACGGCATGGCCCTCAAATATGGGCCAAAATTGGCTAGATGAGCACCTAGGAGTTTACTGGATGCTTGCTAAACGCGCTCTGCCTTAAGCAGGCAATCTTTGCTGTTTGCAACACGTCGTGAGTAGCAAATCCCTAGAAGCTGCTAGGAAGGCCGACACAATGAACGAGAAAACCAAAAAAAAAAAATAAAGTTATAAAATAATAAAATAACAATATAATAAAATAATAAAATAATAAAATAATAAAATAATAAAATAATAAGATAATAAAATAATAAGATAATAAAATAATAAGATAATAAAATAATAAAATAATAAAATAATAAAACAACAAAAACCTCATCCGAATACCTGAAAGCGCATTCTGTATTCCATAAGAGTGCATGTCTACGGATTACTGTGATCTCCATGCTGTAAACAGGCAGTCAGACGAGCTGTTCCCGTTCCAGGCAGCACGTGCTGTGCTGTAATCTGCCGCGCTCCAGGCCCTCTCTAGGCCCTCATCCGCTGTAATGTAGCGCTAACCCCGCTGAACCTTGCTGCAGCTCACGCCCCTGTCCGCCACATGGATCCATCCGCACACCACGCTAATGCCAAGTCACACCACGAGACGGGGAGCTCCGGGGGTGAATCGTGGGGTTGTTCAAGCCGGCGTCAGGGCACGAAATTGCGGAGTGAGAGGCTCGCCAGCTAAGGTGAAATCCGCTTGAAATACGCGAGTCTGAGATACCGATGCATATTTGTGCTAGGTGCTTGTATGAACACACGCATGTATCTTCAAGCAATTATTAGGTACCTACCGAGTAGCTGGAGCTATTCGCGCCGTCGATCGTGTCAGAGCTCGCCTCGGGGCCTGGAGGATGGTCCAAGCGCCTTGCTTAAGCGCGAAAAGCCGAGTGTTCGGTGTGGCAGGGCCTGACGACATCCACCCGGCACCAGCACCAGACTCCACACTCAGCAAAGCTTCTCCCCCCTCCCGCCGCCGGAAGACAAAAGTTGGTCGTCGGCCACAGCTTGCCTCAACTCGGCCGAAAACCCATCGTCAATCGGGGACTCTCCACTCACTCCTTTCGTGTCGATTGCGCAAAACACAGCCTCGAGGGCTGGACTGCAAGCCTTCCTAGTTTCCTCTCCGACGACGATGCTCGGCTCGACTGCCTCGACGATGTTCCTCCGCGGCGGCGTGGCCCGCTCCTGCTGCGGCCTGCAGCCTGTCCTGCTCCGCAGCAGCGTCAGCAAGACTGCGGCCGCCTCCTCCTCGCGCCCCTCCTACTCCACGCTGGGCACCTCTCCGGCCCTCAGCCTGCGCCCCAAGCTGCTGCGGAGGCCTTGGGCTCCCTCGCGTCTTCCCCGCCCGAGCGGCGGCGGCGGCAGCCATCACGGCGGCAGCCATCACGGCGACGCCTTCCCCGGCCGCCGTCCCGCCTCGACCAGCTCGGCCGCGCAGCAGGACGCCCAGGCAGCGGCGGCGGCGTCGGCGCGGGCTAACGCGGCGCAGTCGGACGTGGTCCCACTCGACTGGAACACGTTCTTCCAGCTGCGCAAGACGCGGCGGCGCATCCAGCTGGCCTGCAGCATCTTCACGTGCGGGCTGGGCGGCACCACGGGCGCGCTGGTCCTCGGCTCGGGCGTCGCCGACGCGGTGGTCAACCAGATCCCTCTGGACCCCTTCCTGACGCTCGGGCTGATGACCTTCGGCTTCGCCGCGCTGGGCTGGCTGGCGGGGCCGAGCGTCGGCAGCGCCATCTTCTACTCGTGGAAGAGGAAGCACCAGGCGCAGATGACTCTGGTCCGTGGGCCCCCCTCTCATCCTCCCCCTTTGATATGTACAAGTGCCTGTCCAGTTCGAGATGCATATACTAAACGTCGCGAGGACCAACAGAAAGAGAGCCAGTTTTTCGCGCGGATCAAGAAGAACCGCGTCGACCCCTCGGCCTCGTCCGCCGGGAACCCCGTGCCCGACTTCTACGGCGAGAAGATCCAGAGCGTTGCCGGCTACCGGCAGTGGCTCAAGGACCAGCGAGCGTTCAACAAGAAGCGGACCACTTTTGTATAAGGGAGACGGTAAGTCGCGGCTGGTCCCGAAGGAGAGGAAGACGGGGAAGAACAAGATCTACACGGGGTTGAATGAGTTGCAAGGGGATTGTATGCGGGCTAGCACGCCTATCTCCTTCCCAGCGCAGTCCACTGTTTACACGTCTTTACGGTCTTACGGTACGGGCCTTCCTCGATGGGGAAAGCTCGGTTACCATGTCTCTACGGTGGGATGGGTGCACCGCAGGAGTCAATCCCCCTCTCGGCGTTCAGAGCACGGGCAGCTACCTACCTTGGAGGTACCTAGCTCACTCACACACTCTCTCTCCCGTGTATCAACAGATGTAGGGCAAAAAAATCGCAACGGGACTCTCTGTTGCGAGATGCATTTATGCTCTCTTTTCCTATAAAAAAAGAAAAGGAAGTTTCTCCTGCTGCAATACAATCACTCTAGCTCCTTCTCCCGCCTCTACAGGACGGGAACATCGCCGTCGATCTCCTTCTTCCACGCCTTCATCCCGCCCTCGATATCGCCGATGAAGCGCTCGCCGCCGCGGTCGAGGCCCAAGTCCTTGAGCCGCCGCGTCACGATCTGCGAGTCGTTCCCGACCCTGCACACGACGTAGATGGGCGTGTCTCGGCCCAAGTCATGCGGGAGCCAGGCCGGGAGGCGCTCCTGTGCCTCGCCCTCTTCTTTTTCCTTCCGCTCCGTCTTTGGCAATTCCAACGCGCCACCACCACGCGCCGCCATCGCCTCCCCCTGAATGCTCGAGAAGGGCACGTTGACGGCGCCGTCTAGACTCGCGACGTCGAAGTGCTCCTTCTCACGCACGTCCAGCAGCAGATGTCCCGGCCCCGGCCCTGACGTCATCGACGCCGACGCTGAGCCACACCCCCGGCTGCGCTCGTAATAGTCCCGCACCGACACGCGCTCCTCGGGCCGTAGCACGCGCACCGGCGCCGCCGCGCCGCCGCAGAACTGCACGTAGTCCAACAGGCCCGACCGGACCGTCTCCAGCGTCAGGGTCGACGCCGCCGAGCAGGCGAAACAGTCCTTACGCCGGCCGCGCATGCGCACGCTCCGGAAGGCGGGCGGGCCGGACGCCGCGGAGAATAGGAGGAGGGTGGGCTTTTCCGCGGAAGCCGCGTCGCCTGCTGCTGCCGGTCCTGCTTCTTCCGGTCCGAGCTCCGGAGGCAGATGGCGCTCCGCCGTGATGATGCGGAGGGCCTCCAGCGCCTGCAGCACGCCCATGACGCCGACCACGGGCCCGAAAATGCCGCCCTCGCCGCAGCCGACGACGGACTCGGGCGGCGGAGGGCGCGGGAACACGCAGCGGTAGCAGGGCCCGCCCTCGAGACCGGCGCGCACGGCGACCCCTGGCGACGCGGGGCAGGAGAAGCCCTGCGGGGTGGGCGGGCAGTTGAGCACCATCAGCTGACCGTCGGTGCGTAGGGCGGACGCGGACACGAGCGGCTTCCGCAGCAGCACGCATAGGTCGGAGATGAGATAGCGCGAGGTCGGGTGGTCGGTGCAGTCCAGCACCAAGTCGTAGCCGCGCACGATCTCCTCTGCGTTCTCGGGCGTCAGGTGCGTCCGGTGCGGCACGTACGTCGGGAGGGTGTTCAGTCTTTTTGGGGGCAGGGGGGGTTAGTGATAGTAGCAGGAGGAGGAGGAGGAGGAGGAGGAGGAGAATGTCAGCTCGCTCGTGCCGAGCCAGGTACACAAAAAGGGGGAACACGCACCTCAAGAGATACGAAATTAGACTATCCGCCTTGAGGTCGCCGACGCTCCCGCTGCTATGTCCGATCTGCCGGTGCAGGTTCGACGCCTCGACCCTGTCGCCGTCCACGATGCCGAGGGTGCCCACCCCGGCGCCAGCGAGGTACGCCGCAGCGGGACAGCCGAGCCCGCCGGCGCCGACGATGAGCACCGAGGCATGTCGCAGACGCAGCTGGCCTGAAGGACCCGTCATTTTTTCCCCACTCAGTCCACTTGTTCCAATAAGAGCACAAAGGGGGGGAGAAAGAAATAACCTTGAACCCCTACGCTGGGTAGCACGAGCTGCCGGGCGTAGCGGTCGTACTCCTCCTCTTGGAGGGGCCACCTCCAAGCTTCGGATTCCGCCTCCGCAGTCGATACGAATGGCCGGGGAGCAGGGGCCCCGGTCTTGCCATTTTGCTGCTGTTCCTGGAGCTTCTTCTGCCGCGCCTCTCGCTCTTCGGCATCGGCGAGCTTTTTCCGCAGGTCTCTTAGCTCCTTCTCACGCCAGCTTATGGCCTTCCTCAGCTTGTAGACAGTGTCATCCACCCGCTCATTTCCGAGCCAGGCCGTGTCGTCGACGGTCTGTTCGCCCTTGGATTCGCTTGCGTTGTGCATATTGATTGGGGATTAGACGGAGACTTGCGTGTGGGATCTGCTTCGAAGTGCTGTCTCTGGTCTCTGGTATCTCCGTCTCTGGTCTCTCTGTCTGCCCCTATATCCCCAAAACTCAGAAGGTTCTGAGGATGGCCGTTGTATATTCCCCCGGCGACGTCGCTGGCGAGCAACCCTGTGACTAAAAGGGAAGTCCCATCTTAGTGATACGGGAAGGGCGCGGCTCGGTAGCTGCCCCGCGTTTCACCGAACACACCGAGCTGCTGTGGAGACAAAAACACCGGCAGAAAAATAGCGGGGCCCGGTTCTCCGCCAAAAAGTTCCACTCACCGCCTTCAATTCACCCACACCACCGCCGTGGATCGGGATTGCTGCTGTGTATGAGAGAGAATTTGCCCAATGCACCATCCTTCTACGGGCCAATCTTACTCGAACATATTCAAACGACGTCCGGTATCCAAAGCATGGTATATAGCTATATTCATCCCCCCTTACAGTCCCCCCTGAAACAACTAGATATATTCCCCCAATCCCAACTGACTTCCCTTGAAGGCCCCCACAGCTCCCAACCGCCCCTCCGCCCGCGCCAAAGCCCTCGCGCGACTCGCCGACCCAACCCTCCCGCGCAAGGTGCACCGGCCCGAAGCGCAGGTGGCCGACGGCTTCCTCAACTCGAAGCGCGACAAGCGGCAGATCCGGCACTCGTCCTTCGTGTCGCGCATCGAGAAGGCGCAGCCGCCGGCCCGGCGGTCGCTCAAGCGGCGCCGGCCGTCCAAGAAGCTGGTCGCTACGCTCGAGTCGCTCGCCGACGCGCTGCCCGATCTACCTCCTCCTCCTAACGACAGCGGCGATAACGAGGGTGTGGCTGGGGCGAAGACGAAGCATAAGAGCTTGCGCAGCCGGCCGGGAGCGCTGAAGCGCAAGGAGAGGCTCGTTAAGGCCGAGATGGCGCGGTTCGGGTCTAGTCTAGCGCAGCTGAACATCACAGCCGCGCGGGAGAAACAGGTGCCCGTCGGTGTGGACACAGATGTGGAGGACGGCGGGAGCGGGGGAATAGAAGTGGAGATGGAGCAGGAGGAGCCGGTGCCCGAGGAGAAGGAGGAGGCCCCGAAGACGAAGACATCCACGGCGAATCGGTGGGCCACGTTGCGGAACTTCATCTCCACCACCATGGAGCAGAATCCCGCGTTCGCCAGGGGCAGCGATGCGGGGAGCTAGGCCGTAGCACCCTCCAACAAACAAAAGACAGTTCAACACTTGCTTTTCGTCTCTTTTTCTTCTCTCTCTCTCTGTTCTTGGCTATAGATATGCTGCCTAGGCTGTGTGTATGAGAACACGCCATGATACCCCCTATCGACCGACTTACTTGAGTAATGTAAATGGTGGTTCCCCCTTCTTTAGGGTCTTTTTCTCATTCTCCCACTACAATTGAGAGGTGTAATGGATGCTATTCAATCTTTTGATCAGCCGCCTACGTACCTACCGGCTCAGTCGCCCTCCGAAGCCATCCTCCCGACTTATATAAGAGCGTGTACCGTTCCTCCCCCGAGCTTCCTCCCATCCAAGACCAAATTGGGTTTTATAGCAAGCAGACCTAGCCTCTCAGGCCTTGTAATAAATATCCGAATATCCGTCCCTACCAACAAGAAGATAAAGCCCATGCTAGAACTCGAATGGTCTTACATTCAAGTCCGCAGCATGCGCGGGGCAGCCAGGTTTCTCGGACTTTCCTGGCCACTACGAGGAAGATGAAGGTAAGTACGGCCAGAGGTAGGCGTTAGATATTTATGATCTATACAGGGGGGATACTACTGGGCTCACCTCCCTGGATGGAAACTCGCGGCAAACATCAGAAAGATCCTTAACTTGAATAGTTCATGATTTCACCTCTTTCCTAGGTCTTGTAACAAATAAAGCAGGCCATATCCGACTTGTCTTTGATCCAACGCCGCCACCACAAGCTGTATAATGCAATTCTCGAATCTTTTTTCTTCTGTTTCTCAACATTTTCTCCTTGCTCATCATACCTAGCAATCACCATGCAATTGCCTGCCGCCAACCCCTCCTTAGGTTTCTTTTGCCTGTAATCATTGCATCACTGCATCGTACCACGATATGCTCATTATGCGTGTGGGACCCTTCATATGATAGGCAATCATCAACATAACGCAGGCAGAGACAAGGGGAAAGACGAGAAAGGAATCAACGCTACCCAAACCGATTAGAAAAACATAAAAAACCCCGACACCAGCCCGACCCAAGCCAACCTGCACCGAACCGCTGCCAGAACCAAGGCTAATGAGCACAAAACCGAGGACCGAAAAGCCAGAAACCACAACCTGAGGACCACGTAGATCACGGCCGCCGTGCCGCCACCCCCTACGCGAAAGAGCCATCCCCGCGGGCCGACTACTAGTCGATCCGCGGGACCTCCGACTTGGCGAGCGGGGAGGTGCTGCGGCGCCGCTCGCCCTCGCGGCGCAGGTTTTCGATGATTTTTATCATCTCCTTCCGCCCGCCCGCCGCGTCGATCATCTTGTTTGCCATGCTCATGGACACCTTCTCGCGAGCGTTCGCGTTGAGCAAACGCTTCACGAGAAGGTGCCGCATGAGGATGCAAACGAAGACGCCGCAGTCGTTGCCGTTCTCCTGCTGCGGGCAGTCGTCGATGTTGTGGAACCGCAGCGGGATCCCGAGCAGGCGGCCTAGCCGCACGGTGACGTCGCGCGCCTCGGTGATATTGCCGAAGCCGAGGGAGTCGTAGTGGAAGGCTACGCCGTCGATCGTCGACACTAGCAGCAACGACCAGTGCGTGCCGCCCTCGGCCTTGCTGAGGTCCTTGACGTCCGTCACGGGGATGAAAATGTGCGTGACGTGCTTGAAGTCCGGCAGTTGCGTCCGGACCACCTCCATCGACTCGTTCATCATGAGGAGCGTCAGGGATGGCCGGAGCAGGGCGATGCGCGCCTGCGGGTACTTGGGGAGTATCTCACGCTCCAGATACCTGTGGAGGAAAGAAGAGAGAAAGAGGAAGGAGAAACGGTTAGCGCGGGCCACGTCGCCGAATTATATAGTCACCGGCTGAAGAGTTGGAGGACGGAGGGTGGGGCGGAGGGGAAACGCCGTACTCTTCCCAGAAGGAGATATTCTGCAAGTTTGTGCGCATTAGCTCTAATCCTCACGGCTACTTCACGTCGCATGAGCTCTCCAAGCAGCACATACATTGTCCGTTAACCAATCATGCTTCAACGCCTTGATGTCCTCGTAGGTCACTGTGCCAAATACGGCTTTAGTCACTATTACGCGTGTACGGTTGAGGGGGAGAAGCTCAAAAAGGGAAGTCACTTACAGTTCACGTCGTAGTCTGTTGAGAGGGAAACGAAGCAGTGTGTCAATGCCAGTATCATATCGAACAGATTGTGGAACGGGGAGTCCCCCCAGGACGGAGCCCAACTTACAAGACAGGTACTTCTTGTCACCAGACACCAGCTGTTCGGATCCCCCTGTCAGTCTCGAAGAGCGCCTGGACGATGTCTCAGAAGCCGGCTTTCTCTCGGCAGGCGATCTTCTTCTGATTCCGCCGCTCTGGACGGGACTGCTCGCTTGGCCGCTGCGCCTGGATCGCCGGCCACCCAGGGCCGGTATCTCAGGCGAGGGTCTTCTTATGCGAGACGGGCCGCCGGCGGCTCTCTTCAAGGTGCCCTTTCCGCTCTGCCTTTCTTCCTCTACCTTCTCGGACTTCTTTAGGCCGCGCACGGCGCTATTTGCGTCGGCGGCGGTCGGGGAGGGTCTTGACATTCTAGTAGAAGCTTTAGGGCTTACACTCTCCCCCAGGTGACGGGTCAGATGCTGCCTGAAACTGGGCATCTTGTAGTTGTATAGTTACCGCTCGGGTTCGTGAGTGGAGGACGAGGGAGGACGAAGATTGGGGACGGAGACGAAGTCGGAGGTGGTCGCGGAGGCGGGCGACTGAAGATTGACGCAAAGCTCGTCGCCTGCTCGGGGCGAGTTGATGTACCGTCGTGATATCGGCGCGGTTCTCGAACGGCTGGTTGAGATGCCGGACACGGATGAGGAGAGAGAGGGATGAGGAGGGTGGTAAGGGCGGTGGTCTGGGGATATGTATCGCAGATCGAGGCCGAGAGAGGGACGTCCCGGTGACGTTGGGTCCGTTTGGAGATGGGCCTTAGGGTCGGCGCTGCGCACGTCTGGCGCAGGGGAGAGAAAATTAAGCCGACCGCACGAAGCAGCCGCTATCTTCACTCGTCAGCAGGTGTCCGATCGATCGATGGGCGCAACGCGGCGGGACGCGCAGCGAACAATGGGCAGGATAAAAGCAGAGTGGACGGGGAAAATCAGTCGAGATGGGCGGGAGAGGGAAGGGCGCGGCAGGGAAGGGAAGCAGATGATCACACCGGGACTGCCCAGTGGTGAGCGTACTGAAATTGTGTGGGAAGGTGGGAAGGGAAGACTGCGGGGTGCCTAGAACCGCAGAACTTTGGACAAGTGCCTGAGCGGAGCGGGTGATGGTGGGCGGGGCATCGGGCCAGACGTGGATGATGGCATGGACAGGGCAGCCAGGGGGGGTCCCCAGTCCCGAACGGGGTAGCAGAGCGCGCCTCGGAAGCAGCTAAGGCTGAGCCTGAAACGTACAAGTACACACCTGGGGTGCTATCGATAGTGTCCCCGGATCCTGGCAATGGATCCGTCGGGTTGGACGGCTGTCAAAGTCGAGAGACGGCGAGAAAGAAGCTTGTTGGTAGCTGGAGGCCTGTTAGCTCCGGCTTCGACTTTATGCTGCGACGTAGCACGTTCGCGTGTGGTGGAGAGTGAACGAGGGATTGCTTACTTTTCCACGTCGCGAAGAACCTGGGCGCCGACGGTGCACACTAGCCGAGTACTGCCTGGCGTGCGACGGGAGATACGGCTTTGCTTCGCGCACGGACGGAAAGTGCTGCGCTGCTGGACTTGATGCACGAAAGCCCCGCCAAAAAAAAAGAAGTAGATGACGATGCGACTGGATGGGGGACCTGCTGGGACCCTCAACAAGTCTCAACGGTGGGGACGTGTATTCCGCAAAGCAAATGGCATAAACCAAAATTGGATGAGAGCTGGGGAGAAGAATGCCAGCGACGGGACACTTCCAACGAGTGCAGTTGAAATTGGGGGTTCGCAAAAACTGGAAGCGAGGCGAGGCGTTAGTATACTCTTTTTTTTTTCTCCGGCTAGAAGAAAAAGAAAGTCTGCCAGTTCTCTGGGAGACCAAGGCGAGGATGCCACGAGATGGGTCAGGCAAGGGTGGGGTCTCTTACTGTCGATGCTGCTGGTTGGGAGCAAAAGAAAGTCTCCGGTTGCCAACTGGTCGGGGAGGCGTGGCACCTTTTTATGGCTCGACGGGGTCAGTTGCGCAAAATTAAATATTCCCAACGTCCGCGTCGACGATGTGCAGGGCCTTGTGAGGATAACACTGATTGGCAGAATTCATAAATACATATTTAATTTACGTGAAAAGGCTGGGGCAGTCACTTGGGTGCCAAGTATGAATAGAGGCAATGAGGGCGAGGGAGGCCTCTAGTACTATTGTCCCGTCAGTATTGTTCTGCTAGTATTGCTCTATTAGTATTGTCCTGCCGGTATTGTTCCGCATTGACCAAGACCCTGAGTACTAAGATTCGGACTGCCTTTGCATCCTTTCCTGTATGCTGAAGAGGCCCCAGTTAACAATAGACTTTTCCGGAATGATTGAGCCATGAGGCCTCGTTGGATGCCCGGTGACGGCGACGGGGTGATCAACAGTTTCTGAATCGCAATGTATCACACGTCCATGGCACTCTACATCACCTAGCCTACATGTAGCAAAATCGTAGCTAAATACCAAAAATAATCGCCCGGCTAAGTCGAGAATGTCAATGCTTCGGATGGAAGGAGACGAGTTTTGCAAAGCAGGCAGTTAGCAACATGACGTGTAGCAAACGGACGCTCGCCAGATGAAAAAAGAAAACATCCCCGATCTTAGCACCGGTACATCGTGGCGGTCGATAGCATGTATTTGTCCTCCTCCAGCTCGGCCATCCCCACATTGCTCTTTGGGGGAAGAAAGATATTGGTTGCGTCGCGAATGGACCGAGAACAGGTGAGCGCTGGATAGATATCTTGTAAGCGCCAGGACATCTCCGGCCTCTTCATCTCCATCAGATCGTGTACCCGCAAGCCGATCGGTGCGAGGCAAGCTTATCGACAGTCTCGTCCTTGGCCAAGCCGTCCACGACGGCCTGGAGATTGATGGTCGCAAGGTCCCGAGACAACGTCCCTACATCGCGCTGCGTATCCTGGCAGATGCCCAAGAAATCGTCGCGATAGGCTTTCAAATCGTCGATAACCTCGCGTCTCTCCTCACTATGTCGTCTCTCCAACTTATCCAGCAGATAGCAACCACGCTCGCGATACTCCCGCACGACATTATCTGTAGCCTCCTCTTTCGTTTTGAGGTATCCGAGCATTCTCTGCCGCGTGCAGTGTTAGTAGTTGTTCGCCCTGAAATTTGTTTTCGATTATTTGCATACCTTTGTGATGATCGTCAAGGCCTTGCTAAGCTCAGGATATGGGTCTGTTGCTACCTTCCATGCCTCAGCGCCGTGGCTGGGGTCGTGTGAAGAAGTCCCATTCGTGGCGGTATTATGCGTTTTCCCCATCGCCATAAGCTGCTGGTTGTTACTCGCTTCCTGCCGGGCAGGCCGACCGAATCCTTTCAAAATATGCTGCTTCAACAACTGAGAGTCGCCGTGATGCTTGTCTATGAATGGATCGTCAACGGCATTCTCGGCCATTGGATAGCGATGCAGGCCAGGACGTCTCGGAGGGAGATAACCAAGCACAGGGGCCTGCCGTTCTTCGACAGGTTGGCCGAGCTTGGCCTGTTTTTGCAGTGGCTGTTCTCCCTCCGGGACGTCCGAAAGTCCCCTGCGCTTGCCCTTGCTTTCAATATGCAAGGAGGCATATTTGCTGCTGCGGCGTGCGTCTGCTGCATATGTTATTGCCGCCTCCTCCTGGCCATCACTGCTGCCTGAGTCTATATGAGGCTGTCCTCTAAAACTAGACGGAGGCATATGACGCGGCTTAGTTTGCCTGCCTAGAGCGCCGACTTCGAGGATTGGGCTGGTCCCATCGTTGCGCTCTGGTGGCGGTGACTTTGGAGGGACGAAATCTCCGCCATACACAAGTTGCACGGTGTCGTTGATATCTTCTTTAGAAAAAGTTGTAGTCTCAGGAAGCACAATAGGGACCCTGCCGGAACTGGAGGAAGAGGGCTGGGCGCTGGCGGTATCATTAGCCGGGGTGCCGTTTTCCAGTTCCTCTGTGTGTTCCACTTGGTGGCCTTGCTCGTCCAGGCCATTTAGATCATCTAGGGAATCCAGTTAATTGAGTGTACTGCAAGGGGAGGGGCAGCTTCTTGCATGCATACAAGCATAGGAAGAGGACTTACTGGAGGATTGCTCTGCCGGCTCTCCGCAAGTTCCTTGCCGGGAGTGAGTAGAGTTCATGGATCGAGTGATGCGAGATGAAGTTTCGCTGTGGATCGCGCCTGCGACTATCTTTACTTCCTTCTTTTTTGGTACCACGGTCTTCTTTCCCCGAGGTTGTGTGTGGGGACTCTTCGTAGCCGGCGCACCGCTCGCGCCCGTCTTCTTGGCGGCGCCCTTGCGCGGCTTTGCCTGCGCCTTGGGCTTGGGGGCGGGAGTCGGATCTCGCTCGTCGGCGATTCCCGGGTTCTGGGGGTACATCGCGTACTTGGATGGCGGAGGAGAGTTGATCACGTCGTAGGGATCCTTGGGCGTACTTGGATTCCGGGCCAGGCGCTTCGACACTCTCCGCTTATACGGGCTGCCTTTCTGCGGCTCCTCGATGGGGGGGGCTGCCGGCGAAGACGTCCTAACAAACTCTTGAGGGGATGCAACGACGGATTCATCAGAGGAGGAGTCGTCGCTCTTGACCACGATGGCATAGTACCCGGGCCAGAGAGTCGACGCGCCCGGCCGGCCCTGGGCGGGGAGTTTAGGGCTAGCAGGTATAGGCTCGGGCTGTTCCATGGTGCTAGATAACAAGACCGAACCGGGGATAAGGGCTGGAAGCGTCGCCGTTGCAGATGGGATGGGAGACGGAAGGTAAAATGGAGAGTGTGCGTGTCCTGGAGGGAAGGGTTGAGTGTGTGGATAGGAGTGTCGCGACTGCGCTGGAGAGCGTGGAAGAATTTTCAAGGGAAAGAGTTCCGTCTGATGCAAGCGGAAGGTACGAAGCGCATCGCTGGTCTTCCAGCTAAGTTGGGAAGGAGCGATGGGCGAGAAGAGAGAGGACTGTTTCCCGATTTGGAAGGCACCTGGGGACGGCATGCCTTAGCAGGTACTCCAGTACCTAACCCTCACTACATCCATACTGCGACTTAGGAAGGCGAAGAAGAAAAGAAAAGAGTCAGATATGCTAGGTAACTATTTATTTCAACAGATTGATGTCGCTCGTACGCCATACCTGTGATCCTCCATAGATGCCCCCTCCCTATAGTGAAAGTGACACCGTCCTCGTAACCGAATACCTAGTGATATACAACTTAACCGTCCTCAGCAATCATACCTATCATACGCCGCTGCCCCAGGTCGACGAAGTCTGGGCAGTACCGGGCCGGTACGGCTTCTGCCCGAATACAAAGGAGCTGTTTTTGTGCCGGGCGTCAGTATCACAGGTATCTGTCTGGTAGAAGAAGGACAATTCGCCATCCATATCAACGCGATCGGCTGGCTAATATACGTACATGTTCAGATAGGCGTGGATATCCGGATTGCGCAGGTCCTGGCGGACTTTCGCCAGCATAACCTGGATCTCCTCGCGGGACCAGCCGAGCAAGGGGAACAGCTTCATGGTGATGGGCTCGATACCGCGACGGATGTCCTCGTTGAAGTAGGTGGCGATGCTCTTGTAGTAGTCGCCGCGGGCCCAAGGGCCGATGGGCCAGTAGAAGCGGCGCTCGACGACGTTCTCGAACCCGGCCGCCTCGAAATCGCGCTTGTAGTCGTTGACCTTGGTCCACGATCGGCCGATCCTGGCGGCGGCCTCGCAGATGAGATGCGTCCACTCGATCAGCACCGTGCCCTCGGGCAGGGTCCCCACGTACTCGAGCGGGAACACGAGGTCTTGCCACTCGCACCACCCGCCAGGGGCGAGGCCCTCGTAGCACGACTGGATGACGCGCCGGTGGTCTGTGAAGCAGCTCAGCATGGCGCGTGCGTGGATCACGTCAAACTTGGCGCTGAAGGTCCACAGGTCCTCGGCGTCGTCGATCTCGAAGTGGCAGTTGGGCGGTACACTGTTGCCGTGATTTTGCTCGGGTAAGCATAGACGCAAACCGGGGATAGGGGCTCACGGAGAAAAGGGGAAGACTGACAAGTCGGGCTGGATGGGGCTCAGGTCGGTGCCGACGACGTCAGCCCCCGGGTAGAGTTGCGCTGTGGGCGAGAGAACGGGCAGTAAGCGTATCGTCCCATGCATAGATGGCATATATGACATGAACAGGAGGCCTTTGCCTCAAGGGTACGCCGACTCTTACCGAACTCTATGGCCCAGATTCCCGTTCCCGTGCCGATATCCAGGGCGTGCTGCACGTTCTCGCCGATGGGAGCGAGCAGCAGCTTGCCTCCCGTGGTCATGAGGAAGATGGCGTGCTGGAGATCTGAGACAATGGCAGAGACTCGCTATCAGCGACCTTGAATCTTTCCCTGCACTACCGGAACAAAGGGGCCTGGGCCTAGTCTCCTCACCTAGTCGGTCTTGCTCCTCCTGCAGCGTGGGTATAGCAATGGTTAGACGGACGTGAATGCTGCCAAGCAATGATGGTAGAGGCTATCTATACTCACGGCGTCGTTAGGAAAGTGATATTCTAGATGTCTGTCAGCTTTGCGATGTTCGCGAATTACAGCGTGGCCCGTACGCAGAGGTTCACATACTGCCCTGCTTGTACCGATGGTACGTCCGGCCGTTCTCCTCGACAAAGTCGTATATGCTCTCGCTGAGCGACATGGTGGACGAGCGGACGCTCCCAATCGCCGAGTCGACCTCGCTCTGTCCATTGAAAGCGTTAGCGACGTTCGGAGGCAAGTCGCAGTAGATCAAGGGGCCCGGCTGCTCACCCATGTCTCGTCCGAATCGACTGACGGCACCGACGGCGCGCTGCCCTCCCCCCAGGAGAAGATGGGCACGCGGTCGACTGTGGCGATGTGTCCCCACGACGGCTCTCCGGCCTCCTGGCGGGCGGCCTCTCCGGAAGAGCCGGCTGGCTGCTCCGGGATAGCTGCCGGTATGCTTTCCGAGTTCAGGTGGACAGCATCGGGCTCGGCCCCAGCCCCGGCCCCGACTGCTGTCCCAACCCCGGATTGAGCGCGTTCACCGTCTGCAGCAGACACGCTGTGGACATGGCTGTCGGTCGCTGTCGCTTCAGCTTCCCCCGGCGCCGCCTCGTTTGGCTGTTGCCGTACTGATCCCCTGTCCTCTCGTGCCTGCGATGGCCCCCCTTCGTGTGCGTGCGCCTCCCCACCCTCTGGCTTCGTGCTAATATACTGCCCGGGTTCCTGGGCCCGCAGCGTTGGCAGCGATGCCGGCGCTGGTTGCGCCTCCGACGAGGGCTGTGGCTGTTCTTCCTGCTGCTCTTCCGGCTGTTGTTGCCCCTGTTGCTCCTGCTGCTCCTGCTGCCCCTGTTGCCCTGGCTGCTCTAGTAGTTGCTGCTGTTGCTGCTGCTGCTGTTGCTGCTGCTGCTGCTGCAGCATCTCCGTCGCCAGCAAGGCCGGCCCCCGTAGCGGCGACGCGCTGGCGCTATCGGCGGGATCCATACGTGCCTGTGGAAGTACTCGTAGCGTCGACACGAAGTCGCGCCGACGGAACTATAATGGTGCGGTTAAGGGTGACCCGGCACGTCGTCGTATGGAACCGTATCCTGTGCCTATAGGTAGGTAGGTAGGTAGGTAGTAGGCAGGGTAGTCCACACAGCCCCGCGCGTTCGACGGGCGGCCCACGCGCTTGTTGTCTTCTCGACCGGGGCTCCTTACGGCGGCACTGGTGGACGGCAGTAGAGGGGACGTCGGGACGGGGGAAGGTAGTAGTAGTACGGTCAAATTCACGCCTACGATAGGTACGGACCACAATCGAAGCGGGAAAGAGACGGTCGAGTCGAGTCAGATCCGTCACGGCGAGAGGATGTAACATGTAACCGATCGATGGGCCGTCCGTCGCATGCTGGCAGGGATGTACGTAGCAGCAGAAAACGGGATGGCGAAATTGATGGGATTGACAAGACGGCAGGAAGAGGGGGGGGAGGGACGAGCAGAAAGCGAGACCCTGCGCGCTATTATCTTTTTTTTTTTTTTTTGGCTTGGCTTGGCTTGACCTGACCGAGCCTTTTCCTTTCTTTCTCCGTTCCCTCCCGCCTGCGCAGCCCTGAGGTGCGCCGCTAGGCATTCTCAACGGTCGCCCGCTAAGGTAATATCTTCTCATCGGCAGGCGTAGGCTAGTAGAAGGTTGGTAATGATACCCCCCACCGAACAGAGAACAACCTCTTTTCATGGCCTCTTCTTGTCGCGAAGGCGGGACGAACGGGAGCGGAATCCCCCGTAGGGAAGAGGAGGGAGCGAGGAGGGAGAAAGGAGGGTGGAAGGAGGGTGGAAGGAGGGTGGAGGGGGTGGTCGACGACCAGGGAACGCACGGGGACTGGACCCTCGCGTGCTCGCTTCAATTGGACAAGGGTGGCCGGGCTGGGACCGGCCCCTGTTTAGTGCGCACGCTACGCCGTGGTTACACTAGTGGAGGCAATAGAGCCGCCCGTTGATGACCTTCCTAATCCAGACTGGGAGCCCTGGCCCGAGGCCCTAACGCGAATAGGGATATGCTCTGAGCTTCATGTCTCGAGATCTCGCGGTATTACGGATTATTTCTCTCAGCTCTTCTCAGCTTTGTCATCTGCAGGTCGGCGAGCGCGCGGGCGGGTGTTTCGTAGACACGTTCTTGCTTTGTTCACTTCCATTTTTTTATTCAAGGTAACCACTATATAATCTGTTCCGTCAGCACCGCTATTGTACCGACATTGTCTCCCTGCGCGGCTCACAGTCTCGCTCAAGCCTGGGCCCGGGCCTTGGCGATCCGCGCCTTCGTGTTCTCGATGATCTTCTGCTCGTCGTAGATGGAGGTCACGCTGGGATGCGCGGCCACCGTCTCAGCCCACTTCCAAAAGTTGGGCGTCTTCTCCTTGAGCCCCGCGGCCAGGCCGGCCGGGTACACATTGGCATTGGCCAGGGAGACGAGGCGGATGACGAAGGAGCCCGTCAGCACCTACACGTTGTTTTTTCTGTTGTCAGTGGCAGAACTAGCCTCGAGCCGAGGACGGGGGCGGAGGGTGAGGGGAGGGAGACGCACCTCGGCCAGGGAGAGGGTCGAGCTGGCGCCGAAGTAGGGGCTCGCGTCGGCCAGGAGGGGCTCGAGCTCCTTGACGGCGGCGGCGACGGCGCCCTCGACGACGGTGTCGACCTCCGCGTCCGTCTTGGCGCCGAACAGCTTGAACAGGCTGCTCTGGAACTTGGTGAAGTAGGTGTCGACGAAGAAGGCGATGCGGGCCCGGCGCAGCGCCGCCTCGGGGCTGTTGGACACCGGCAGCAGCTGCGACGGGTAGGCGTCGGCCAGGAACTGCGCCACCACCGCCGACTCCGTGATGATCTCGCCGTTGTACTTGATCGACGGCACCAGCCCACGCGGGTTCACCTCCAGGTACCACGGGTCCCGCGGCCTGTCCAGGTCGATGATCACCTCCTCGAAGGGGATCTTGAGCTCATTAAGAGCGATGTGCGCCCTGTGCGCCCCTGCATTCACCACTGTCAGTCAATCGCCGCCCGGCCCGCATGAAGCGCCATCGGCCGTTGGATCACGTACAGGGACACCGATGGTTGGTGTAGAGAATAATCTTGGCGTCGGTGTTGGAGCCCATTTTGTACTCGCTGGCCAGTCGTCACTGATCTTTGTTCTTAGGGGGAATCGCAAATCTCGTGTGTGATGCTTGGGTAGGTAGGTTCCTCTCTATAGCTCCCAGGTCAGTTCGTCTGCGGGAGGAGATTCCCGTCGATATATACTCTCACGTCCTGTCCCGCTGGGGGGACCTATACGTAGCAGCCGCATCCGGCCGGCAATATCCAACCCGAAACGGTCCCGGAGGGGTGGGATTTGCAGCATTCGCATCATCGATGGCGGAATCTAGGTGATTGATAAGCACGCACACGCGCTCAGCAAAACCCGACCCCGCATCGGCGAAGGAACGAAGCTCGAAGTCTCCTCCCTACCCTCCACGCCGCGGCAGACGCACGTCCTATGCCGCCGTGCCGCGTCGGCGCCAAAGCCCAGGCTGCCCCGACGTCTTGCTGGCAGCCCTATGGACACTCGGCGCGACGATGGCCTCTGGAGGGCGACCTCGCCGTCTCGCTTAGGGGCGGGGGGCAGGAAGGGCGGGTTCTGAGCGGAGAGAACTTGGCTCCATAGCTCCAGTATTCCACACCTTCAAGGACGATTGGCCTGGGATCAGGCCAACAGCAATGTGTGGAATACATACCATGTATGTGGATACCTATGTGTCGGTAGGTACGTTTATAAATATTACCTAGGCAAGGCTACCGATTAGCTCGATGGAACGGAAGTCTGCTCTGTAAGGAGATACTAACCTAAGCTGCGTATCGTCAGTAGCCATGACGATTTTTCGATCGTTAGAATCAAGATGGCTGTTTACCTTGCTACTCGCTAAAAATCCCAATTTCCCAGAAGACTCGAGAGAAGTAGAGTGGAAGGCCGAGTGAGAGTAGGGTGTCGAAGGTGGGCAGATCGAATGCTCGAGCACTCGACGATAGTAGGTAGGCAGGAACGAAAGTATGTGTCACTGTGATACCATCTGCCAATCCTCCAGGGTCGGCGTCGCTACCAGGAGGGAAACTCCAAACGACAACGGGTCGGAAACCCACAACTGTAAGGAAGATGCCGAGGACCCCTAGATAGCTCGTACCGAACGAGATCGGGTGGTCTGTCCGTTTGGCCACGGTCATGGCCATGAATAATTGGCCGGAAATTGGCCGCGTCGCAAGAGAGACGCACTCAGTAAGGCATCTATCATCGCCCAGGTAGCCCATCGACAACCCAGCTAATTAGCAGATGTCCCGCTAAAGTAGCGTCGTTCTGGTTCCGAGCGAGCACAACGCCGTCGTGTAATAGGATAGGTGTCACCTCGGACAATGCCCGCGGACGACCAATCGGGGTTCGTGAAGAACGCGGCGGTAGAGATTCCGGCCGGCGAGATAATAGGGCGTAACTCGATACTACCTACGTACCTACCTACCCAATGCCACTCGATACCACGCTCGAGATGCCATCTAGTCCAGTACACTCAGCACTCAGTGTGTACAGCGCCCGACGCGCCTGACTATCGAGAAGGCAAAGGTCCGAAAGGAACGGAAATATACTGACGAAAAAAAAAATGACCGACCTAGTAACTGTGTACACACTGCCTAGCATCTCGGTGTGTGTCAGGCCATACCCCATAAGAACTGGAAGGACTGGATGATATCTCGGCCCCACGTCGATGGCAGGACAGGATAGCTAATCGTTCTGTCTGGGGAAGCCTACTTAGAACGGGAATAAGACGACGCAATCGAGCTGGGGAAGGCCGCACGCGAATGAGGCCGCCCGAGTGCGTTTCGTACATCGTCGTCGATCGAATCTCGGAGTTTCTCCCTCGCGTCCGCGCGCAGGTGGCACCGCTAAAGTGGTAGGCAACCTTCCTGCTTTTGGTTGCGCTGTTCACCTCGCCCGGGCGTCAAGGCCGAGCAAGAGCGAGCTCCTGGTCGCTGCTGAATATGCCGTCTTCCTCGGTGACAGCCAGCCCAATAGCGAGCTGTGGTGCAACCAGCCGAGCGTTAAGCCACCCTGGCTCTGGCTGCCCGGTATCGTTGGTCGGGGCCGTTTTGACGTACAAGCATGAACTCGGGGTGGACTAGGCAGCGGTTGCTGATACTGCCCGAGGGCCTAAGGAGCGGTCAAGCTCGCTGCGGCCACCCGCAGGCTTAGGGTACAGCGGGTAAGGGCAGCACGTCGTCTACCCGCATGCCTGCCTGAAGCGTGTGTGTCGGGCTTATCACCGAGGTGAAAGGGCCTCAGAAGGGCCGCCAAAACCACGTGCATGGACGGCCGCCTAAGCTTCACGCGTGCCCCCTTCGTGTTTGGGACAGGCCTTGGCCAGTGATATGCGGTCGGCTGAGTTTTCGGTCGGCCTTGTCTGGTCGCAGCCCTCCGTGTGATGCGTCGCTTCGCTCTCCGGACCACTCGAGAAGCCGGTTTCCGCGGCCCTCTCTATCGCCTATTCTTGCGGTAGGACAGGAGGGTAAGAGAGAGAAGAGGGGGGAGAGAGCGTAAGTGGGAATCCGTCCACCCTGGATGCTATGGCGATCATCGACGACCGAGCGGCACCGTTGAGGTTGGGCTCGCCGGGCCGGGGGTGTGGTCCGATATTGGTGTGAAACGCGTGAGAGCAAATGTTTCTGTGCGACTGCTGCCTGCCGGCCGCCACATGACTCGTCTTCCTTGGGGAATACTTCCCTGTCTCCCCCGAGGCTCGTGTGCCGGAATGCAGTCTTGACCAGCATCGCCCAGCGCGAGATCGGCGGTCCCGTCTGCATAGGCGCGCAGGCACGCTGTCGACAAGTCCAGTAATGGTTGTCACGGCCAAGGAGCGAGGCCTGGCTGAGGGCCACCTCGCACGGCATACTCCTCCCCCTCTATTAAAGTATGTCTCGGGTTCGGCGACTGGACTTAATATTGGCACAAGGGCGACTTGCGTCGAGAATCTTTGTGGCTGGCTGAAATTGGCCCTTCCAGAGCGCTCACTCCCGGTCCATGGCGGAAGGCGACCGGGAAGTCGCGTGGAACTTGCGGCCGCCCCTGCTCCTGGCATCCCGGGGTCACATTGACTGTTGTGTCCCCTTACCTACTTGGCATAGGCAAAAGCCTAAACGGCTCTTGCCCAGGGGTTCTGGGATGTACAACAGAGATGTCAGCGTGTTGACTCCCGAAACCGTGATTCAGGGGAAGGTGCATGCGGAGAAGGTGATCTGCCAAAAGCCACCTCTAGTCTTCTGTCAGTTCCGATCCTGGTCGAGAGGCGTCCGGGGCCTGATGGACGAGGGCCAGCGAGGATCCCGTCCTTGTTATACCCTCCCAGCCTTCGGCAGGATTTGCCACAATCCGCGGCTCGCTGCGCAACCAGAACCTCGTAGAATGTTGGCGTGATGGAGCAACATGCAATGGAAGCTTCGTCAGGTATGTCGTAGATAAATATCCGGAGTGCGTGTGATCGTGCGATCAGTCATAAAATGTCCCCCGCCCGGCCAGCGAGGTAACATACAGCCTTCGGTAAACGCTCGTCCTTCGGAAAGCGTTTGTCGTCGCAACGGTGAGGAGGATGTGACATCTCAGCTGGCACAGAGGGTGGTCGGAAAGGGGTTGCTGGAAGTGGGTGGTACATGAGAGTACGAAGAGGTCTCAGTTCCATTGTGCGGAATTCCCGATGCAGCAGCAGTGACAGCTCATGTCGTCTCTTGTTCCACGGCTAAGGGTGGTGGCATTAAACCGAGACAATCCCAGGGATGGAAACACCAGGAATTCTCCTCTTCGTCGTCGACAGAGCCAGCCAGCTCAGACGATCAACACGCCACGCCGCACAGCAATTAGTATCTTACCGTGGGTGGTTGCACAACCACTCGGCGGGCGTTACTCGCTTGTCGCCTCCTTACGGAGGAAACAGATGGAATCTTGACCACAGAGCTCGACTTACACAACGATGATAACATTCCGCATGTTGTGCTATATGACCCGTTCCGAGGAGGAGCTCCAGCTGGCTCTTGGAATCGCCCGAGTCGTGAGAAAGTGCGTAGTCGGTGTACACCTGGTCAAATAGCGGCTCGAGTCGACTGTAGTGCAAGGGAATCCTGCTGCCGTCATGTAGGCCATGGCCGGTTTCCATCCCCGCGGAGAGACTGCCGGGATCAGGGGACAACTTTCGACGAAAGAGCAATGAATACGGGGAGTGTCAGCTGCCGGGGTCCGTGGTTATGGCCTGCTGGCTCTGTGGAAAGCGGCGTTACCGCCGTTATACTCGGGGTTTCCCGTCATGGGTTGAACGACAGGGCAGCGTTTGGGGCACAGCATGAACCAGCCCGTGCCTATCCGCAAGAGTGGCCCAATAGAACCGTCCACGATTGATATCCTCGAGCGCATCCGCTCGAGGGAGCCCGCAGTTTCAACAGGCTACCTCTTTCCCTGCAAGGATTTTCCCAAGGATCAGGCACCGGATCTGAAGACGCGCATCCGATTGGGCTCGGGCGTTTGTGATTCCAGATGAAGCAGTTCTCGTCTGCCACTCGCCTCGGCGGGCGTTGCTGAACCAATTGGAGCGAAGCAAGGACGTTTACACCCCTGGGCGCCTGTGCATGGTCGGATGACAAGGAGGAGTAGCAGCAGCCGGATGGCTTCTACACCTGGCGTCAGGCAAGTATCGGGACGATCTCGTGCGCGATCATTGGCTCTTCCTCTGCTTAGCAGGGCATATGACACTGCCTCCCGCTCGTCACGGATTCCCGAATTTTGCGAGAAACTCAAGACCCATGCCAACGCCTCCTAGGAGGTATCAGATGGCCTAGCGCTCTCCGCACCCGCTCAGGCTGGGCGTTATTGGGCATGGCGGCGACTCCTGCCGCCGGCAGGGTTGGCACGGCAAATGAAATGCGACGATAATAACGGCGCAACCACACCAGATTCAGGCTCCGATAGGAACGAGTCCGTAGAGACAGAGCTGCAATGATCCGAGAATATTGGCATTTGTGCTTCCGTAGACCGGTACCGGATTCGCGCTGGATTCGAAAGAAATATCGGGTGCCTGAAGGGTGATTCAAGAGGGGGAGAAGTGTAGTTGTCTACCTAGAACCGGATGTCAGTATAAAGCAATGGTATCCCGTTTCGCTTGAAGACAAGAACAATCCGGTTTGCGTCCCCTCAACAGCACCAGCACTCGAGAGCAGAGCCACATAGTCCGCTTGAACACCCAGTGACGGACCCTCCTAGTCCCTGTCAGATCTTCGTTCATACCGCCGCGACAGATATTAGGCCGTACTGCCACCTGAGCCATGAGCAAGTCGGGCAAGAATCACAGCGAAGGCAAGGGGAAGAAGGGTGAGTGTGCCATGCGATGATACGAGGCGTTTTGCTTGTGCGGTATGACTGACCTTAGAATAACGAAAGCAGAGTCGCCGAACGGCGCTCGTAACCCCATCAAGGACTGGCTTGAAGATCCCAATGGCCCTCCGGCGTTCGGGACGTGGGGCCAACAAGGCACTGTGCACCACCCAGACCTTTACTTCCACGCCACTGGGACGACGGATTCCCTCGAAGCCAACCAGGGCTCGGATGTGCCGGAGGAGCACGACAAGAAGAATAATGAGAAGGGGAAAAAGGATAGCAGGGAGAATGGCAGGTCGGAGGACAAGGACTAGATAGACAAAGGAGAAACAGGCAGAGCCGACCGTTTGCCTCTGCGAGACAGTGAGAGCCTTGGGGGTTGTGGAGGGAGGGTGCGGAGGCTGTGAGGGTTGTGATGGAAGGTTGCGGTGGGAACGTTTCCGTAGCTGTGTTTTTCACCGATGGTTACTTGTTGGATCGTACGCCATATAAAGAGCAATGCAGACTGTAAAGTATCGCTTCATAATCACAGTGTGAGTTCACGGACAGTGATAGGGTATAAAGCCTGCCGCGACACGCAGCTTAGATCACGTGGAAGTCTTGGGGAAGTGGTGGTGTGACATGGGATCATTTGGCCAGGCTGAGGACGGATAAAAGCCATTGGCGGCGCTGGTGCGTGGTCCAAGCGTGGTCCAGGCGTGACCCACATGCCCGCGCTGAGGTCCTGTCTCTCTAATAATCCGTAATCCGTACTCGGTACGACGGTACGGACGTCGGTGGGCATTGGAGGTTAAAAAAAGGAGGCAGTCGATGATGGGCGGGCCCGATCTGCAGAAACGGGAAGACGGCGCAGCTAATGGCGGGCATGCGGGTACGCGGGGTAGGAGAAGGGCCACTTAGGTATTCGGTACGGCGATTCGGATAACTGTGAAGAATCCCTTTCGTTCGTCGCTCGTCCCGGCCGCTCACAGAGAGTCAGAGTTATTAGAGGCGAAACGGTGCCTGAACGAGCGCGGAGAAGAGTCCAATTTGCAAGTGGAAATTCCGTTCGTATTCACGGCTTGTGACGATTAAGGGCTGGAACTGGAATGCGGGCAAAGTGGGGAAATGCTGACGAAACGGCATGGATGGGGCGAGCTGGTGCCGGCTGCACATCCCGTTAACAGTGCCTGGTTAAGTTAGTGCCTGTGGGCAACCCACAGAGGCACTCTACCGGGCTTGGCTCCAGCCTGGCACGCCTTGTTTTCAGGCTGCCTGGGCAGCGCGGAAGGGAAAAAAGGGCAGTGCACCACGCAATGGCCCCCAGGTACCTGCACCAATCATGCAATTTCTCCCCTGCCCCATTACCCCCCCCCCGTCTAGGCTTACGGCCTGCTGGTGCCATCCCCATCTCCACCGCCGCTGGAACGACTTCTCCCCTCTCTTTTTCTTCCTCTCCCTTTCCTTCACGCCGAGAAACGCCAAAAGCTCCAACTGCTACGGCGTCATCACTCACTCTCGTTCTGGCTGTTTTGTTTTTCTTTCTTTTTGGCGGCAGACGGCACGCTCGTGACACATCCTAGCAACGGCCAGCCGCGCTCCAACAGAAGCGTAATTGTACCTAGCCACTGCCAGCCTACCCGCACCGAGGATCGCCGCGCTGCGATTATCTGGCTGGCCTTTCCACTCGTTCGCTTCGGCGTCAATCAAACGCGACCGACCCGCGCCGTTGCATCCGTTTCTGGGCCACCAGCGAGCGAGCGAGCCAACGACACCCGGTTCTGGGCCTGCCCCCTTTTTCCCGGCTCACAGAGCGTCCAGAGCGTCCTTTGTTTCGCACCTTGCATCGCAGCTGCCGACCACGATCGGCGTAGCTGTACGCCCTGCAGGAAGGAATCGACCGACGACCGGGCGAGGCAAAAGACGCTCTTGACATTAGCACCTAGGAGGGATCGGAAGGGGTAATACGGCGATTTCAGGGGAAAGCACGCCCGACCCAGGTTGGGGCACAAAATTGGGACTGGGAAGGAAAAACACAAATCCAAGATTTTGGTATCTCCTCGGATTGGCTACCTACCTACTTGTAGCTACGAAAATCCGTGCGGCGCACACAAAGCACGTGAATCCTTCGAAGGCCAGGGAGGAGAGAGGAAACGGCATTCGATCGATCGGCGCGGGCTTTCTCACCTACGGAGGAGACACCGGACACTGTCTACATCCCTCCGGGACTTTGGTTCTGCTCTTGTATATGCCAAGATACTCGCAATGGGTAAGCTATCGCTGCCTGCCCCTTTCCTCAAACCTACTTGATCCTTCTGCCTCCCACTCGGGAATCCTTCCAAGACGGAACATGGCAGCAGCTAATCTATCGAATCCCACTGGCCCTAGAAACCACTCTGATACCCTTCAGCACCCTGCCGCCTTGCGCAACGGCTTGCGGCCACCTTTACGATGCGAACGGCGCCTGCGTGCCACCTGCGAAGCCGACCGCCGCCCCGGGCACGTACCAGGCGTGCTTCTGTGCTGACCCGCTTGTGGCACCCTTCAGTTCAGGGACGGCCGGCGTCTGCGATCAGGCCTGCACAGCACCGGGCCAGCAAGGCGGGCTAAACAGCATCCATGCCTGGTTCACGAGTTACTGCGCCGCCGGCAACAAGGCGGTTGCGACGACCACGACGTTAGGAGGCCAGGCTGGCGCCACGGGCGGTGCCAGCGGCGCTGGTGTTGCTGGAGCAAATTCCGGGGGTGGCGGCACATGGTGAGTCTCGCTTTCTCGGCCGTCCATGCGCGAACGACACTCGGATTTGGGCTAACTTGTCCGACACCAGGCTTTCGACTCACTATCAATGGGTCATTTTCATCGTCGTCGTAGTCGTCGGCATTGTCGGCATCTGGGTGGGCGCCTGGTTCTGGCGGCGCCACTACCTACGCAAGAGGGACCGACAGTACGCCCTGAGCAAGACGATCATGCACCGAGGCAGCGGCGGTCCCGGCGGATCTGGCGGCTTGGTCCCCGGCGCTGCCGGCAACAGCTCCCGCAGCGTGCACATGCCTCAAGCGGGCATGTTCATGCCAGCGAACCTGAGTGCCGCCAATGTCTACGACGTCGAAAAGACGCGCGAAAAGGAGCGCAAGAGGTGGATCGTCAAGGAACGGACCTGATGTCCACGATTACAACACATACCTACATACACAGTCGTCGACCAGGGGCGACGTCCCTTCATCTCTGTCTGGTCCGATCTCGTCAAGCCTGGATCGGAGCTTTCTCTTGTTATGTCAACACTATTATCGAAACCGAGATACCTGTGCCCTTCCTACCATCTCTTTTTTCTTGATATACTTTCTCTCTCCGGCTACCACCACATTGTAGGGTAAGTGAGGGCTCGTGGGCAATACTTACGTGGATAACTCTAGATGTTGGGGATATCGGAATAGCATGGGATGAAATGGAATGCAATGGGTGTGGGAGAATAGGATGAAACTTTTGACTTACGGTGGAAAGAATTAGGCGGGACCGTTTGCCTCAACGCATGGCGTGCTGTTGGCGGCCTCTCACCGCCCCGTCGTTCTTTCTTTAACTCTTCTTGATCATGTTTTCCAGGGAAGGGAAGCCGAAAAAAATACTACATACTATCATGTACGTATGTATCTACCTATCTACGTAATCAGAGGGCGGCGTTGTTAGTTTACTTTCCATAGGCGTCCTGGACATCATGAACGCAGCCGTGGCCGGTACATTTCTTCCATCTTTCGCCTCTCCTATCATACACCACGCCTCTTCCATTTATAATTTCATGGTTGGGGAAATGAGATCAAAGAGTCACGTTAGACGATAGGATGGCTGGTGGCACAATGTGCAATCTGAACCAAGAGGTGGGCAGCTGGAGAAATCGAGCCACCCTCGGCCACCGCAGGTCGAGATCACAAGGCGCATGCTCTCGTTATAGGGGCGTATGCATGCAATCGATGTACCTACTACTCATGGCCCACCGCGGTTGTAGATAAGTGCTTGTAGGCATGCAGTTCTACGGTATACTAGGTACTTAGGGAGGATGGTCCAACAAGGGGCCCAGCCCGAACTAATCTCACCCCCTTTTCCACCATCTCGGAACGGATCCAGGTACGTCTGGTCTCTAGGTACATAGGTAGTGGTCAAGTCATGCAGGCGTAACACTACTGCCGTATCCATACCTCATATCCCCTTAGTTCACGCATTGTGTGCCGTTGTGTTCATCGATGGCACATCAGGCCGTCCCCGTCCCTCCTTTTTGTCTCACGCTCCGTTCTTCCCTCCATGCCCGTTCCTAATGGCGACCTCGACAGTGTTCTTAGCCGATGCCTCGGCAGCATCCATGTACAGGTCAATGAGACACCCTGCCGACCAGGCTTGCGATGGAGACTAGAAAGAAAGCACGGTCAGTTGATTACCATTGCATTCTGGTGGAGAAAACGAGATCACAGCTTACCGAGTCGCCGCAGAACTCTCCGTTCTTCTGCGTCAGCTCTGTGAGGCCGGCCCACGGGCTGGCCTGGATGTGTTGCTTGCAGGCAACGAGCCTTCTTGTGACCTGCTGGAAGGCCTCCGTGCGACCCTCAGCATCGTCTGGGTCGCGCCTCTTGAGATCGAACTTGAGGAGAGCGCGCAGGAAGAAGCCGGTTGGCCAGATCCACTCAGGCCCCTGGTGATAGTTCCGGCCCTTGGAGGTCGCAAAGTCGTCACTGTCCTCGCTGTTGATGTAATACGGCCGGTAGTTGAGGTCGCTGGGGTCAAGGGTGGCCATGCCAACCGGCCCGCGGAGGACGGAGTCGGCAATGCAGAGCGCGTGCATGGCGTGATCGGGGTCAAAGATGTCGGGAGCGACCGTCATGGCAATGGGGAAATTCGGTCGGAGCTGGTAATCCTCATACTCCTTACCCGAGCGGTAGAGATCCTTGTAGATGCCGCGGCGGTGGACAACCTTGGGGTTGACGTCGTAGTTACCATCCTCGGAGGCATCCAGCGGAACGTAGAAGCACCGCTCAAAGTTGTCCCGAATAGTCGCCGCCCAGTCCGCAAACGAAATTTCGGAACCGTCGGCCTTTTTGACCCCCGAGTAAGGGTGGCGGCCCTTTGCGTTCAGATCGGCAAGCCAGGCCACAGTGCTGTACTCGAGGCCAACGATCTCCACCGCGGAGCCATCGCGCGGGGTCCCGGGGACGCCTTTGGACCCGGCACGCTCGCTTTCGCCCATCTTGTCCATCCACGTGCCGCAGTTGAATTGGTTGCCGCCAGAGACGAAGCCCGTGTTCCAATCCACCCTCACGTTGAGATTGAAGCCCTCGTCCTTCATCTGCATATCCAGTCCCGGGCCGGCGTTGGCCTCTCTGAAGGACATTCCGGTGGCGTGCCTCTGCAGGGCCTCCTGGATGACATCACGGATGGTGCTCTCCTGTGAATAAGCCCGGGGGTCATCAACATCAAACCAGGTATCGTCGTAGGGCAAGAATCGGCGCTTGACGGTCTCCCCCAGCAGCTGGGTGCCCGCCGGGGCCAGACGAGTGTAGTCCTGGATGCATTGCAAGAAGAACCAGATAGCATCTCGGGCATTGTACCTGGGCGTTGCGCCCGCGCCGAGAAGATTGGGGATCATGCCGTGCTTCAGCACGCTGGCAAACGCCAGGATGTGCTCGCGGGCTTCGGTAAAGCGGCCGGTACCGAGGAAGAGGCCGCGCAGCGAGATGAAGACGTCGCGGCCCCAGCAGCGAGCCCACTCGACGGCGAAGTGAGGCAGACCCGCGGCCAGAGAGGGCACAAGGCGGTTCGGATACAGCGACGCGGACTTGACGAGACCGGTCTGCTGTACGCTGACCATGGCCAGGCTCTGCAGGAACCATTGGCCTTCCCGAACGTTGGTATTCATGAGTTCAATGCCGCGCTCCCACGCCGCCTGGTACGCCGTGCGCATGACCAGGCCGAAGTATCGAGGTAGCAGGAAGGAGGGGATGCCGCGGATAGCGTCGAACCGCTCCTTGAACCACTGCGCCGGCTTCCCGAGACGGCTGCTATGCGGCGTCCCGGCAGCTCTGTCCAGGCGATGCACGATGTAATCTAGCGCCCACTGGCCGTCCCGCAGGTTTTGACACAGCGGGTGGGCCAAGTCGTTGTTCTGGATGACGTCCCTCAGCACGCTCCACCAGCCCTGCACCCCGGCATATACCAGCTTGCCGTAGCCGGGGACCTCGTACACGCCGTCTTGGCCGTCGCTCGAGCTGCGCTCTTCGGCCTCGCACCGGTACAGGAGGAGATTGAGGTCGACGAGGTCGAGCTCAGCGAAGGCGGCCTTCGCACCCGACGTGACAAACGTGTCGAGGCCGGACGAGTGCTCAGCAGCAGGAATCCAGGTCTCGAACAGGGCGATGCTGCCCGGCGGGAACTTGTCACGGATCGTGATCGTCGTGTCGTTTCGGCTCACATCCATGCGGATGCCAGGCAGGTCGACGACCCGGCTCGGTAGGCCACGGAGATACCGCTTGTCGTTCAGGACTTGCTTTGTCGCCTCCTCACTAGCGTCGGCCTCCAGCATCCAGCAACCGAGGTGGCGCGCCCTGGTTCCGGTGAGGCGCACCGGATTGAGGGCCCCGTTGCCGTTGCCGTACCCGGGGTATGCCGTGTGGGCGATCAGGAAGTAGCCCTTCCGGGACCCGGGATGCACCCGGTGGACGGTGATGTACTCGTTCTCGTGATGGATGTGCGTCTCGTCGTACCCGTCCTTGCCCATCAGGACGTGGATCTGGTTCAGCAGCTTCTTGACGCCGCCGATGCCGTTGCGACCACTCCCTATCTTGACCGGTCGGTTCGACGACTCGGACGTGTACAGCCGCGTCTCGTTGACGAGATCCACCAGCCTCGGGTAGATCTCATCGTAACCCATAACGCTGCCCGTCGCGCTGGCGCACATGCTCACCAGGGCCGCGTTGGGCAGCGTGTCTCGGGCATCGCGCTTCTGAGCGGGGACTTCATTGTCATGGGTGCAGTCCATGAACAGCGCCTGGACGGGCACCGGCTTGATGCGCCGTATGATCTCTCTGGAGTGGCCGCCACTCCACGCCTCGCTGTTGGTTGGCTCCTTAGCCGGAGTCTTGACGTCCGATCTGGAGATCTCGTCCACTTCGAAGCTACCGATCGGACGGCCTCCGTGCCTGTGGACAAGTCGGCTCATCTCCGCCGTGCTCCAGGACTGCATAGCCTCGCGGATTAAGGAGCTGAGGCCCAGCCGCTTGACGAAGACGTAGTCGGTCTCCTCGGAACCAGTGAAGAGCTCCGCCACAACGTACAGGTCCGGGCGGACGCGGCGGGCTTCGTCGAGAATGTGCTCGGCTAGCTGGATGGGCGTCGAGTGTGCGTTGTCGATGCGGAAGCCGGCGAAGTACTTGGCCAGCATCCGAGCGTACTTGGTCATGTGGTCCCAGAGCCAGGGGCTGTCCGACGGGCCTTGTCCGTACCGCAGCTTGACGCAATCTCCCCAGATAATAACCTGGCGAAGCAGGTAAGCTCGCGAGTCGGGGCCGGCATTGTCGACCAGCGCGTTGCCGCCCCACACCCAGCCGTTGTTGACGAGGACGAGCTCTTCCAATCTGAATTTGGCCGTCTTCTCGTTCCTGGGTAGGCGCGTGAAGTAGGTTTCAATCAAGGCGGATTTGGGCCCTATGGGGCCCTGCTTGGGGCCGTGCTCGTCGAGCCGGCAGTACTTGATGCGGTTGAATACTTGCTGGAGGATCTCGGCCGTGTCCTTGTCGTACTCATCGTAGAACGGCATGTTGGCAGCATCGAGAACCTCGACGATCTTGGTGCGTGCGGCGGCTCTGTCGGGGCCGTCGGTATCATCTCCTTCGTACCTGCCATAGATGGCGGAGAGCAGGGCAGCACCGACCTCGGGGTCGATCTTCCGCCTGAACCGCTCACCGAGGCGGTCGTTGCCGAGGAGGCCATTCTTGATCAAGAAGGCGGCCTGATCTTTGAGGCTTGAAGCTTTGAGTCCATCGACGCCGTCTGGCCCGAGCGAGCCGCTTGGGAACGAGGTCTGGCCGAGAGCCCAGCTCTCCACCGCTGCATCGGCGTCGCGATCCACGTCCAAAGCGTAGTATTCCCACAGCCGCACCCCGGCAATACACTCCGACTTGACGGCATCCATGATCTTCATCAGGTCGTCCACACTCTTGAGCTCGGTGGGCAACCCCATCTCAGGCAGCTTGCTGCTCAGGTTGAGCAGGCCGGTGTCCAGCAAGTACGCCGCTTCCAGATGGGGCGCGGTCTTGAGGCTGTATCCGGCCTCGGGGTGCTCCTGAAGCCACTCGCTGTTGTTCGCTGTGTGGTTGAGGACGATATCCGTCAAGCTGAGCAGCGAGTGGTTCTTCTCGAGACTCTCGACCATTTTCTGGACATCCTTCTCCCCGGCTGGGAAACACACAGGGTCCCACCCCAGCTGGTCGAAGAGGCTGTAGGGCGAATTCGACTCACCGCGCACCTGCAGCGGCGTGAAGTGGATCATGTTGTAGCCCCGGTCGCTGATGCCTCGCAGGTGGCGCTCCCAGTCGTCCGGGTACTTGCCCATGAACTTGCTGATGACGGAGAAAATGGATAGAGCGGGCAGCGGCAGTGGCCGCCCATCCAGGGACAGGCGCGGGGCGACATCAATGTAATACAGCGGCGTCTTCTTCTTCTCGGACGGGACCTTATCCCCGCCGTCCGAGGAGAGATCGGGCAGCGCCGCATAGGTTGTGTAGAAGGCGTACGCGCCGGCGTGGTGTACGGGGACGTCGACGTAGATCATGCGGTTGAAGTCAGGGACGAGCCTTGAGCGCAGTCAGCCAGCCGCTCAGAGCACTCAGGGAGGGATTTTTTTCTTTAAAAAAAGAGGCGCGCCATACGTGAACTCGCGAAAGTTGTCCCTCTGGAATTCCTGTCCCTGCTCGGGAACGTTCACCCACAAGCTGCCATGGCGGCAGATGCTGGAGGTGCCCTCGATGGCAAAGCGCACGGTGATGGGACCGTCGCCCTGAGCTGTGAGGTAGATGTAGCTGTTCCCCGCGACCTGGGGCGAGCCATCGTCGTTGAGCGGCAAAAGATACACCTCGTTCGACATCATGATTTTGGGCACCATTGTAGAGGAATGGTGGAGAGCTAGCTGCCCCACGCGGGCGATATGATATATGGGTAGGTTAGGTGGTGGTGTGGTACCTCGTCTGCAGCCTGTAGGCGAAGGCCGCTCCACGTGCAGCAAATAAGAGCAACGAGGACGGGTAAACGAGCGGATGATCCTGGAAAAAGCTGCAGGGAGCCAAAAAGATGCGTCGTGAACATTCAGGGTAGTGATATGAAGGGCGTAAGGGTCGATGGTGATGAATCTGAGAAGTAAGGAAGAAAAACACGCAACAACAGCAAGGCGGATGGTTGAAGACCAAACAAGCGACGACTTGCAGGTTCTTGGGCTGCCCAGTGTAGCCTGACGCGGCTGGATCGTGCGCAAAACAAGCCGTTAGCGCGGGGTAAGTAGCACCTCTACGGCAGGTAGGTACGCAGGTACTGGGATTCGTAGCTGCCCGTCGTTGCGGTCTCCAGAGCAGGCACCGGAAGGAGAGACAGCTGGAGGCGGGGGACACTGAAGACAACCTAAGCCTGGGCAGGCGCGACCGCGGGGGAGTAAGTAGGAGAGCGAGTGCCTTCCGGAAACGGAGCAGAGCAGAAGAATAGTGCAGGCCAGGTATTCGGGAGGCAGGTACCCGCTCGAGCGCCACAAGAGGGAGAGGAGCGTTCAACGACTCGGAGCTCGTGGACGTGGAATGTTGCCGCGCGGTTCTTCTTATAAGAGGAAGGTATCGCGAGCTCAGAGCTCAGGTAGCTGCACCTTAGGCAGGTACTACCTGAGAATTCCGTGCGCGTGCAACGCAGCGGCCCCCGGGCCTGCAACCCTGCTTGAGCTGTTGCTCCCGTCAATGCCGCAAATGGGCTGGCCAAGGTTGGAGGCGTGCCCAGTCCGGCGCCGGTGCTTCATTGGCTAAGGTAGGCTGGGACAAGGCGCCATGCTTGGCAACTGGAGAGGCGACAAGGGAGGCCATGCTGGCTACGGGGCACGGTAGAGAGCCGGCACCCAGGTAGTGTCGAGTACAACCCGGCACGCCTGGGCAGGTGAGGGCGCGGTCGCGATGCCGATTGGGAGTCCGAGGTGAAGAGCTGCGGGAGCTGTCCGGTGTTTGGAGCTAGCAAGGCACCAAGAGATAATGAGGGGCATCACTCAGTAAGCGGCACGGCGATGACGATGCGCGCTGCAGGAACTTCTTACGCTAGACTTCAAGTTGGCGCTACCGGCCTGCGCGGCTGTACCAAGGGAAAAGCCCAGGCACTAATCCAAGCACCGAGCACCCCGCCGTGTCAGGTAGGGGGGCATGGCGACGGAGGCATGGAGGGTGACAGGGCAGCGGGCCACCCCCGCCACCGCCGCGGCGCGCTGCCCATCGAAAGCCTGGAAATATCCAAGAAGAGCGGTCAACGGCCACGGTCCGGCATGTCCAGGCCTTCGATTGGGTGGAAACGGGCACCTGACAGTTTCCAGGGCTTGCCTACGCTCCTGCGCATCATCAAAAGGCTGCAGACCGGAGCTTTGCGTCCATTTTGGCAGCGTCCAATTTCGGCAGAGCGCCCCTGCTGGGGGGGCCATCGCGGTACGGTATCATTACGTCACCGGCTCGAGCTCTGCGGCGAGCGGGTCAAGCGTCGCCCAGAAACGCGGGATCGAGCGTCCCAAACCCGGAGTTGGGGAGGCGCCGTTTCGCCTTGGTAGATGGGTGGATTCATCGATTCGTCTCGGCTCGATCCCCCCCAGGGCCCCTCTGAGCTCCAGCTGCGCCTAAACACCGCATCGGCTCTTGTACGGTACTCGTATGTCAATACGCACTTAGCGCGGTTGTACGGACATCGACGGAGCCAGTTTTCTCCTAGATTGGCTCACCCCGCAGATTCTCCCCTTCCGACGAGGATTTGAATGTGCGGAATTTAGGGCCGTTGGAAGAGTCGGTGCCCACAACTATACCACTTTCGGAGAGCAACACCGTGGGCTTGTTGGGGTTCACCTGCAGCTGCTGGCACCGTATTGGCTGGTTGGTATTGTTGGGGATGTCCTCGACGAGGATGGCATCGCTGTTGGGTTCACCACTTATCTTACTGCGTTCCTAAGGCCTGGGGCAAGCAGCGTACGAGGGCTTCTTCTCGGCTGACTTCACACAGCTCGCCACGACCTTCTTCTCGTCACATGCTGGTTGTTGAAGGCACTAATGCCTCGTTCCTCGCTTCGTCGACTGGGTTTTCGCTCCGCTTATCTGTTTTTTCTCTTTTTAGTTCCATCCTCGGCTTGGGAAACACCAATCGGCTTACGCCTCTGGCCCCATATTTCCCGGGGAATCGCCCGTCCAGGAAGGCGGTCTGGAATTCCGCCGTCTTCGTTTGCGTCACTGCCCCCCGGTTGGCTCAACACTTGCGCCAACACTGAGTGGCAGCCACAGCGCACAGGTGGGCACGAGACAGGTGGGAGTGTGCCACTGCCACCGCCAGCTCAACTTATCCTCGGTCAGCTTTTTGGGGACCATGATCTCGGCCAGGCCCGATCTCTCGGTCATCTTCGAGTTGGTACAGACTGTATATTGTCGTGTCTCTCCTCCTTTGCTCCTCTTTTCTCGCCCCTCTTCTTTTCCTCTCGTTCTGACTTCTTTCTTTTTATCCCCCCTCCCTCTTTTCGTAATCATCTATGACATTTGTGCTGCGGCCCCTTGCGTCCACCACACCGTCTATAGCTGCTTGGCCTGTCCGATATTCTCAGAGCTTGAATCGGCACATTTTCCCGCCCGCACCCCGCGTAATTCCCACCAGGATTCCTCCTGTTGTACCGCTTCTGCCGCCGCAGCGCCGAAACTTCACGATGACGGGGCCCGTAAGCTCTCTCGGCGGTTACGAGAAGAGGCACAAGGTCACGGTCGTCGGGTCCGGTAACTGGGGCTCGACCATCGCCAAGATCGTGGCCGAGAACACCCAGACCCACCCGGAGCTGTTCGAGGAGGAGGTTCAGATGTGGGTGTACGAGGAGGAGGTCACCATCGGCAAGGACTCCCCCTACTACGATGCGTCCCAGGGCGACAAGCCCCGGAAATTGACCGCCGTCATCAACACGTTCCACGAGAACGTCAAGTACCTGCCCAAGATCCGCCTGCCCGACAACGTCGTTGCCAACCCCTCGCTTGAAGATGCGGTCAAGAACTCGTCCATCCTGATCTTCAACCTGCCGCACCAGTTCATCTTCAACGTGTGCAAGCAGATCAAGGGCCACATTCTCCCCTTTGCCCGTGGGGTGTCCTGCATCAAGGGTGTCAACGTCACCGACGACGGAGTCTCGTTGTTCTCCGAGTGGATCGGCGATGCGCTCGGCATCTACTGCGGAGCCCTTTCGGGGGCTAATCTCGCCAGCGAGATCGCACAGGAGAAGTGGAGCGAGACGACGATCGCGTACGATCCACCGCCGGCCGACAACTCGCGGAACCCGACCCCCCGGACTCGGTCGCCCGCGTCCGGGACGGCCACGCCCGACCTGACGATCACGCCCGTAGACGTGCGGCATAAGGACGCCCGGGGCCGGACGAGCAAGACCAAGCTCACGCCTCTGCCGGCCGAGTACCCCCCGCTCGACCACGAGACGCTCTCGACGCTCTTCCACCGACCCTATTTCCACGTTAGCATGGTCTCCGATGTCGCCGGCGTCTCTCTCAGCGGCGCCCTGAAGAACATCGTCGCGCTGGCGGCCGGGTTTGTGGACGGGCGCGGGTGGGGAGACAACGCCAAGGCCGCCATTATGCGGCTGGGCTTGATGGAGATGGTCCAGTTCGGCAAGGAGTTCTTCGGCGAGACCGTCCACACCGCGACCTTCACCGAGGAGAGCGCCGGCGTGGCCGATCTGATCACGTCGTGCTCCGGAGGCCGTAACTTCCGCTGCGCCAAGCTGTCCGTCGAGCGCGGGGTCTCGGTGGAGGAGGTGGAGCGGACCGAGCTGAACGGCCAGAAGCTCCAGGGTACGAGCACGGCGAAGGAGGTGAACAGCTTCCTGAAGACGAGGGGCAAAGAGAACGAATACCCCCTCTTTACCGCCGTGAATGGTACGTTTACTTCTAGACTCTTACGCTGCTGGCCGTCTCAGCTGGCTGTGGATATCAGGCGTGCGCTAACTTTGAAAAAAAAAAAACACGCAGGCATCCTAGAGGGCAGGCACGAGGTAGATGACATTCCTAGCCTCGTGGCGAGGGCGGCACACGCTTTCCACAAATAAACGGGTCCGACGTGGCGGCCGGCACAATAAAACGGCCACTGAACAGATTTGTCCATCACTGTCACTGTTGCATAATCCACGGGTTGGGGAGAACCTGCATACAAGGAATTGGGGGTGGGGATGGGGCCGGCTTAAGGGGAAAGGGAGGGCAGGACATAGGGGTAAGGGGGGAAGGGGAGATGGCGTTGGCTACATACAGGTACCTACATCAGTACATACATACACCATCTGCATGGGTCTGTCGAAGTCTTCTCAGGAGGCATATGACGGAGCGTATCTACGAGCGTCACGACACCCATATTAGGTATATAGATCGACACAACATGAAAATTTAGCATATCGAATTCAGAAATGTCTAGCAGGCATATAGATTGGAATAGGAGACCGTCACGCTATTACCCCTCCCCACATAAGAGCCACAAACCGACGTTAGTCTATGCCACAGAACTCAAGCGAGACGCAGAGGAGTGCTCTCGTCCACATGCCCAGGCCTCTTGAACCCCTTGAGCCACCCCGCAGTATCCTCCCGCTCCGTCCGCTCTCCGTCCCCAAACAGGGGCTTAAAGAACACGTCGTGGCTCCACCAGACACCCTTGAACAGGAGCCCCAACACGACGGCCAGCCACAGCGGCACCCGCCCGTTCTTATCCGTCAGCACCAAGCTCAGCAGCATCGGCACGACCGCCACGGGCCCCCAGACCAGCAGGAGCAGCAGCCCGCCCAGCTGCTGCCACCGGCTGGTCGGGCCGTACGGCGCCAGTGCCGACAGCCACGCCTGGTAGTCCGCGGGCAGCCCGTGCTCGCGCGCTCCGTCGCGGATCAGCTGCAGGTACCGCGCCGACGGCTGCGCGTACTCCGGGTCCGGGCGGCGCAGGGGCAGCAGCGCGCGGAGCACCCAGCGCGGCAGCTTCTCTTTGTCCTTCTTATCCTTCTCCTTCTTGTTCGAAGAGGCGTCGCCGTCACCGCCGCCACCGGGCAGCTGCGGCGGCACGCACAACGTGTGCGCCAGGAAAGGACGCGGCAGCTCCGGAGCAGGCAGTGGCCCGCCACCCCCGGAGGGCGCTTGCAGCGGGAGGCAGGGGACCAGCAGGTCCTTGTAGGAGACGCCGCCGCCCTCCGTCGCCACGATGTGCCGGTAGTCCTGGCGCGTGACCTCGTACACCACGCCGATCAGGCCCTTGTCCCATGCCGGGTCGCCGTGGCTGAGGGTACCGGTCTCGCCCTTTTCCACATCGCGGTCGTCGTAAGGAAAACGGGAGGAGTAGGAGTCGGAGGCCAGTCGCAGCGGCTCCGGCGAGGGAGGAGGGTTGGGCAGCTTCGGAGGAGAAGGAGGTGGCGCGGGGAGGCCCGGCGGCAGCGGCGGGCGGGGCGGGATCTTGGGCAGGCGCCGGGGGGCGACGTTGGCGAAGCACGGCTCGCGGTAGGGCAGGCCGGGGAGGTCGAAGGTCAGGCGCAGCGCCGGGCAGGACACGTTCACCTTAGACACGGGCCGGATGCCCCGCCGCCCGAGGAAGGTCGCCGCCGCGAGGTTGGACCCGTACGCGAGGTAGAGCACCGTGTCGTCGTCCTCCCCATCGGCCTCCCCGTCGGATGGTCCTTCATCTCTGGCAGCTCGGACGTTGTCGAGAGAAGAAGGGGAACAGCCGGCCTGCGCCTGCGCTAGGCGAGCCGCCGAGGTGCGCGGAATCGACGGCGACGACGACGACCAGACCCTCTTTTCTAGGGGCTCGGGGACGGTCAGGCCGATGGCGCGCTCGAAATTGTGCCTCGCCATCGACGCCTGCGGTGACGCCATTTTTTCTGGGGGATGCGACGGCCCAAGTTCCCAGCGGGATGCGGGAGGATCGCTAGGGTGCTTACAAGGTGCCAGCCTGCAGAATCGACTGTGTAAGAGGGTGTTCCGGATTGGTCTGTACCCTTATCGAGAGCACTGGACGAAGCTGGAAATATTTGGGACAGAATACACTCTCTTTACGTGTTGATAGGAGTCTGTCCGGAGAAGTCCGTACTTGGCCAGGCGACAGAATAGGGCGCAGTCCAAGCTATCCGAACAATCCGTAAACTCAACCCTGCCGGATGCTGGCTCGGTCAGCCGCCCGGAACCTCCGGCCGTTCTCACACGCTGGAGTTTGTAAAGGGGGAAGACCGAAGCGAGTTGATAACAGGCCCACACACCCAGCGGGTCAGTCTCACTCCCCGCAGCGTCCTGTCCCCTCTGCGAAGAAAGTTGGAGACGCTCGGGATCCTCCCTTTATAATAGCGCTAGGTACCAGTAACCAGTATCAAGGGCATATGGTCTAGTGGTATGATTTCTGTTTCGCATGTTAGGTGCTTGCCCTACAGAAGGTCCCGTGTTCGATCCACGGTATGTCCAATTACCTACTTTTTTGCCTCTGGTTGCCATTTTTTTTTTTCGCTGCCGTGCACTTCCGGTTCATTCACTACGCACGTAGTAGGTACCTACGGTACGTATATACGTACTTTACTCGTCGCATGAAATTCTCTCGTCGCAATTGTTACACCCCCTTTTTAATCACGCGGCGTGATCACGACTTGATTTATAAGTTCGTTAGAACGACTTAGATTCTTCCTTTCGACAAACTTGACCCAATATCCTCGGTCGTCGTTTAGCTAGTAACGAAACAGGCCCTATAGAAAGTGCAATATCACAAAGCGCCGACTATCAAAACCGGTCTCGAGTAAATGGCATAGACTCCTTCATAGCCTAACCGAGCAACAGCCCGGCTTGGGCGTGTTAACTATTGCGCGTGTCGGCGCTGGTCTGGTCTCCCATGCCCTCGCGGAGAATCTCGATCTGCTTCTTGATCTCCACCCACAGCACCAGGTCGCCCAGGCCGTCGTCGTCATTCTCCTTGCGCCCCTCCTCAGGGCTGCGCCCCCCCTCAGGGCTGCGCACCCCGACCCAGTCCTCGTCGTCGCTGCGTTCAGGCACCTGCGTCCCCCGTGAGCGCATCGGCAGGGCTTTCGTCGCCGTCGCCGTCGTCCCGCCACGAGCGATGGCCAAGAGCGCGGCCACGAAGGCCTCCTGCATGTAAGCAAAGCTGAACTTATCTGTGATTTTGGCGATGGCGTCGCAGAGCTCGTCCGGGAACGCGACCTCCTCATTATCCGCCAGCTTGGACTGCCAGAAGTGGCAGTAGGCGGTGCGCTCCTTGAGGTTGGGGTCCGGGAAGTAGTACTTCCTGTCGAAGCGCGACGGGCGCTTCTGGAGATTGGCTCTCCCCGGTTAGACTGTTGCTACTCCTTTCCGGGTGGGGGACTGGGAACTGCGACGTACCGAGATGCCCGGATCCAGGCGGTCAAGGTGGTTGGTGCTGCCGACCATGAAGATGCCGTCGTTGGTCTTCAGGCCGTCCACTTCGTTGAGGAAGTAGCTCCGCACGGTATCGGAGACGATGGTGTCCAGGTCTTCAAAGACGAGGTAGCACGGGGCGAGCTGTCTCGCTTTCTGGAAGATCATCGAGATCGAGTATTCGGGTCCCATGAACTACGAGACCTGTCAGCAGGCCGGACGGCATAGACCGCAGTAATCAGGAGATCGGACGGGAACCCACCGAGGCTAGAGTCCGCACGTACAGCGTCGGGACGGGGTCCTCGAGGTTGTAGAGCATGTGCATGGTCGCCTTGACGGAGATGGTCTTGCCGTTGCCCGGCGGGCCGTAGTAGATGATGCCGCGCTTCCAGGGGACCTTGAGGCTTGCGTACGTGTCGTGCGACGAGAAGAAGGCCTTGTGGTCCTCGATGATAGCCTTCTTCATGTCCGGGTCCAGGATGACGGTGTCCCACGAGGCGCCGCGCACGCTCTCGTACAAGTCACGGCTCTTCTGCCACGCACCCCCGTCGAAGACCCAGATCTCGTCATGCAGTTCGCTGCTCCATCGCCCCGCGGCAGCGACGAGATCCTCCGCGTCGGAGCGCGCGGGCGCGAGGACGTAGTAGTTGACGACCTGCGGGTACGAGGACTGGCCGTCACGGCCATCTACTAGGTAAACGATGAAGTCGATGCCCTTCCACCTGTAATTGAACTGGCCGAACATCACGCGGTGGACCAGTGCGCCGCGGCTGCCATCGATGCGGCGCGCAGGCGGGACGAACACAGTCCACGTCAGGGAAGACAGCGGTACCTCACAAATGGGCTTGTCCCGCTCGAGCAGGGCATACTCGGCGTGTCCCGCCGCGGCATAGGCCAGCAAGTCGGATGTCGCCTGGGGCGCAATCACGAGAGAAAGGCCGGGGTATTCAAGCGCCAATGACGAAGCGATAACGCTGTCCGTGTTAACGCGTTTGGCGGATGAATGCTCTAAGAATCTATGCATGGGCCCATTGCGTAACTCGCCGGCTACCTCTTTGCGCTTTATCGGGTGTGGCAACGAAGGGAGAGATTCCAAGTCGACGTGACGCTGAGACGCCGACCCCTGGCCGGGGTTCCGGCCGTGGGGGATGGAGCCGTCCATCGGTCCGGATGGGCACAGAGAACGATATGGGGCTTCGCCCAAGGTAGGAGAGAGATCGGCGAGAACAAAAGGAGCGAGGACGACCTGGTCGCGTTGTTAAGGAGATAGCAAGAAGGACGATGAACAGAGAGTGAAGAAGAGCTTCAGGAGGGGCGAGGCCACGCAGGTAAAGAGGACGACATCAGCACGGACCACGTAGGAATGCGTGGTGACGGTGCGTGGTGCGACATTACGTAGACCCTGGACGCCCAGGCACGTGCCAGGCTGCTGCCTCAGACAGTGCCCGCTTAGGGCAGGCAGCAGCGACCGGGCTGCCAGAGGAGGGAGGCGGGGAAAGCAGGCATCGAACCAGCACGATTGATGGACCAGTACGTGCGTAGGTAGCAGCAACAACAACCCAACGGAACGAACCTGACATGGACGGCGACAAAACGACGTCGAAACCGAGCCTAAAAAAAATTCCGATACCGGGAATCGAACCCGGAGCTATGGTGTCACTCCTTGAGGATGAGAGACCATGATGTTAGCCATTACACCATATCGGATGCGATGTCCGAAATTGGACTAGCAGCTCTGATATTCTCGTCCGACCGGGTAAGTAAGGTCTGCTGCGGGTGGTCTAGTCCTCTGTGAACTTTTTGCTCGAACGCTGCTTGCTAGTACTCGCAATGCTGCTTCGCTCCGGGCAATCGACTACTACCAGCCGTCATAACAGTAATCCGACACATATCATGTTCTTTCCGATCAGCATCTTAATATCCGGTGAGAAATCGGCCGGCTGCCCGCGCATTAAACCAACCCGGAATACAGTCAAGGACACACTACTACCTCAAAAAAATTGCATCCCGCTCAGGCCCGTCGAGAGTCCAGTCCAGCCGCCGTTTCCGTGCGGGCTCTAGTAATCCATGGCGACGTCACGGTTGAAGTTATCCCCTAGGGCAGGCGGACCGCTGCGGCTCCGCCTCCGGAGCAGCCAATACGCCGCCCCCGTCACGACACCAGCAGCCGTGATGCCCCCGACCACAGGGCCGGCAATCCATGCTTTTGATCGGGGCTGTGACCCCTGGGTACTCGGCGACGCATCGCTGGAGTTGGTTCCCGACGTGGAGTTAGCAGGCGGTATGACCACGGTAGATAGCGTGCTTGTACTGGGGGCCGATATCGTGCTAGGCGTGTCGCTCGAGGGCAGCGTCAGCGACTCGGACGAGACCGTCTCGCTGCTGGGAAACACGACGCTCGTCATGATCACCAGGCTCGTCCTGACCACGAGGCTGCTGGCCGGAACCGAGGGACTGGGTAAGATCACTAACACAGATGTCGACACCACGACCTCCGTGGTAGGGTCGGGCACGGGCACGGGCACGCTGACCGTGACCGTGGCGGTCGGCGGCGGCGGCGTTGCTGGAGAGAGGGGGAGGGGAGAGGGAGCCATCAGCGCTGTTTCTTCTCTTTTACGTTTCATCGGAACAGGGAGAAATGGGGTGGAAGACGGACGAGAGGGCTCTGCCGGGGTGGGGTACTCCTCGAACACGGTGAAGGCTACCCAGTTGGCCGCGCAGAAGAACGCTGTTGCAGACGGCCCTTCGGACGGATAGGCCTCGAAGATCGACATCTCGATGCACTGGGCGTCACCGCTGTTCGGCAGCCATATAGTCAGACACCACAATGAGAGGAAGTAGGGGCTTTGGGCGATACACGTACCAGTCCACGGTATACGGGGAGCTGTCTGACACTCCGTACAGGGTGTTATCCGTGCAGGCCGTCCCAAAAGCGCACGCGTCTGCCGTGCTTTCGCAGCAGTTGGCGAACATGCCAGATGACGCTAGCGTGCTCCCGTGGCTGCAGTTGATGGCCTGGGCTGGCGGCGCATCCTCTCCTGTAAGCCTCCAGCCTCTCTCTTGCCAGCCACACCAAGAACTTCCACTTACTCGTTTCGGGGCCCAGCCACCACCCTTGGAAGGACAAGTCCCCTGGAGGAGGCTGCGAGGAGGCCAACCCGACCAAGCAGGTCCAGAAGATGGGCAGCGCCCGGCCTCGCAGGAACGTCTTCATTGCTGAACTCCGAGCCGTAACCGAGTATCTTTCTATTAAGACCACGAACGAATCGTCGAGCCACCTAGGCGTAGTGAAGGATGCAAAGGCCTACGTAAGGGCAGATGCAGAAAATGGAGTTATTTAGGAGGCTGCTGCATCTCTTATCTCGCGACGGTGAGGCAGCCGCTGATTTTCTTCGAGCGGCGGGACGAGGCTGAGCTCTCGCTTAGCCAACCAAATCTGCCTCCTCGCCGCGTCGGGATTTACCCCATCCGTCGTCGCGCAGGAAAGCGTAGTATATTATAGCCGGCGTGCTGCCATTGGTTACGTAGAAGTCTTGGCCGCCACCAACCTACTTGTACCTAGTACTAATGCCATTGTAGGTACCGACCTGAGCGTACATTTTACGTACATGACAGATTCCAAGGCCTCCTTGCCGCAGTGCCATCTCAACACTCCGGGTGCATCTCACGATTCGTGGGCTTCAACTTCCTCGAGTCACCTTCCCAACATAGGTACACTTAGAACTAAAAATAACAAAAGGCCCTGTGCAGGAAGCCCGATCGCCGACACACGAAAAATAACCTTCCTTAAGGGACGCGGCTTATTCCACTTAAGCTAATATCCATAGAAGCCCTCAAAATACTTAAAGTAAACTATGACGCTACGCTATTACTAGCGAATTTTAAAGGGGACGTATAAATATCGCCCGAAGCCATCACTTTTCTCTTCTCTCGATTTATTACCCATTCCACAGCGAAGCAACCGGCTCAGCAGATGCCTATTTGCTGTAGGGTCGCTCAGTTCTGAAGCGACATCCCCTCCCTCTTTGGTCCCAGTTAGCAGGGCCTGGTTGAAGCCGGCGAGCCGGGAGCCGACCAGCAGAGAAAGGGATCGGAGAGCCGGAGGACCGAGAAGAGCTATACGAGCAGATTCCGCCCGCTTCAAGCATAAAAAGAGCACGAGTGCCTAGACGGTCCATCTTTTCTCTTTTCTTTCTTTCTCTTCTCCCCCTTCTTCATTGCTTATCGTCGCCAGTGGTTTGGGTTCAGGTCTGGCGCTAAAGGAATCGGCTTCTATTATGGGACGATTTAGATACACAATAACATCATTCGATGTATTGCTCTACTTCGTTCTCCAGTGCGGGTATGGCGCCAGCCATGTACTGGCTGCGCTTTAGATGGACCGCATGCTTGGCAATCATCCCGACAATATGGCCATTCCTGCCGAGGACAATAATAGAGCCAGTGTCGCCATAGGCGGGAAACAGTACAGCAATCTCCATTGACGTCTCCTCCATAGCATATTCATTGAAGAGACGAGTAAAAGTCTTCCTTCAACGGCACTCCCTGTCCGTTCCACATCCCCGCCCCGCCCGGACTTTCTCCAGGAGGCGGCCTTCTACCTTGACTGAACAGCCTACGACATCGTTCCGGCGACCGTCCACGTCAGTGCGTTTCACTCGACGGCCCAGATCTGTTGGTGCACAGGTAGATGGCTTCAAAAAATGGGCGATGGTCAAAAAAGAGGAAGAAGAGACAAAAGGAGGAGGCGTGGGCGCCGAGTCTCTTTATATACGGGAAACGGGGTCCCCTCGGGGACGACGCCGACTGCTGCACCGCGTTCCCCTTGGACTACACTCGAAAATTCGGCAGTTAGGATACTCCCCGTAGTGATCCTCCCAGTTGTGCGAGTATGTCTGATGTTGAACAAATGCTTCGAGGAATGAATTCGGCGAGCGGAAAGGCGTTATATAGCACAAAATGGCTTCGTACGAGGAGATGAATTTCGAGCTTCCGGTGTTTCCGGAGTTTCCGGCACTCCCAGTACTTCCAGCGCTTCCAAACTTCCGGCTCTACTCCTCATCATTGTATCAGCCTTCACTCTCTGGTTCTGGGCAATGCAATCTCGCTCCCGAAATCGTCAAATGAACCGTATTTGCCCCTGGTCCGTCAATATGATAGATTATGACGGCTACTGCATTCGCTTTAGGGAACCCTAGGCCCGGAGTCCCGGAAGCCCTAAAACTTGCGAGCTTAGAGGTCTAGAAACCCGTAAGCCCGGGAGTCCCAAAACCGGGGAGCCCAGAAGCTCGGAACCCCCCCACGCCGGGACGAAGGGTGGGCAGATCGGTCCGGGACGCCGCCGTCCCCGTGGGCGCCGTCGTTGTCCTCGCAGGCACTGCAGAACCACCTCTTTTTGGCAAGGGCTCTCTGACGCGTCTTCCTTACGCAGAGACTTCGGGCGGCTTTACCGCGTTTAAATCTATCTCTGCGGGAGTTGCGTAGTTTTTCCTCGTGCTCGATAGCGTCAATTTCCCGGGGACCGAACTCGTTAAGGATATCGTGGTGAGGAGGGGAAAGGGACCGAAGTAAGAAAGTATTTAAGCTGGCCGCAGGCCTTAATTAACACTATGGGTACAATTCGACCTGTCGTTTGGCCTCCGCAACGAAGGAGGTGATTTACAGGAGACACACGTGCTTCTTGCCTCACGTGGCTCTCTGGCTCTGGCTCTGGCTCTAAGAACGAATCTACCTGCACCGCCACTAATAAAGTGGAACTTCTAAAATGCGCGACAAAGTAGACGGACAGACAGACGGCCAGCCTTACGCACCTACCTACTCCATCCCTAGTATCATGCAGGTACCGGGATCAAGGGACCATACTGGGTTGCCTTGCCCCTGACCAGCACCCCTGACTGGCACTTGCTTTTCCGCTGTGAAGGTGTTATGTATTACGTGTATGTGCCGGATTTCCCTCACACCCCCGACGAGCTAATTTCCGCAGGCCATCCATAATGCCGCTTACCTGTAGTCATACCTGTATTTCATGCGCGACAACGGCTCTACGCTTCCGTCCTTGCGGTAATGGTTGCTAGCCTGTATGTGCGTACGCCGTAGGTGGTAGATCGTATCTGCCGTGCACACACACATTACACACACGGGAGAGAGAGGGAAGGGAAGAGAAAGATATCTAGCCGACCGGCTCTCTTTATGCTTGACCTGCCCTGCCCCTCGAGCAACCTCGGCCTCGCCTCGGCTCCGCTCGGCCTCGGCTTGTCTCCACGCGGCCCCGTGGCCATGCGACGCCAGGGGTGTTCCCTCGTGGCGAGAGCCTCTTCCCACCGGCGATGTTACACCGGGACCGGGGCGCTTCTAGTCCGTCTCATGTATCGCTCCGTTTGTGGAGTTCCCTCGGGCATTATGTGTGTCTGTACCTATGCACTCCGTTGTGCCTGCAAGGAAGTGCAATAGTGCACAAACCCAGTATTTACTTGCCCAGCTCTACGGTACGGATGCTGGTAGCCCAGCCCTGGAGGCACATAATCCAGGTACCTGGCGGCTGACGCCAAGGTTCCAATAGTATTCTTTCTGTCTCTCTTTCTTCTTCACTTATCGATTCCTCCGTAAGCGGGCGGGCTTGAGGCCTTTCCACCGCGTGGGCGGTGCCACTGAATTTTCATGCGTCTTGCTTTTCCCATGGGTACCTGGGGTAGGCAGGTTTGAACCACGTTGGGAGGCCCATGCCCAAAACCCCCGGGGAAGGGCCACGAGAGAAATAGACGCAAAGTCGTCGGTATCGATAAAGGGAGGCCGAGGCCCGCCCGTTGGATGCTCTACAACTTAAGGGGGGAGGGGCGTGTCATACCTCCTGAGCGCGATGTGACGCTTCCTATTACTCCGGAGATAGTAGCAGATCTGGATCTGGATCTCTCGCTTCCACTCTTTCTCTCTCGATCTTTCCCCCCCCTCCTCTCCCTCTCTCGTATTTCCTAGATACAGATAATACTTTTCTGTATCCTCCTCGGGGCCTCTCGTGCGGGCGCTTCACCTCGAGGAAAGCGAGGAAGAGATCGAGACATGCGGCTTCTCGCGCGCGGCATCGTAGTAGCAGCTGGCCTGCTTACTTGCGTTCTCGCCGCTGCCGATGCCCCGGCGGTAGTCCCGCCGCCGTGCGGTGTAAGTTGCTTAGCAGATGGCTAGGCGAGTACCTGGGGGATGGGGTCTGCGTTTCGCAACTGTATATATCAGTGCTAACGCGGGCGATGTCGGATGGGATTTAGCTGCAGTGCATCTTAACGTCGGTCGCGTCGTCGTCGTGCTCGCCCCTGAATGCGAGCTGCATCTGCGGCGACGCCGAGCTCAATACCGTGATCACGGCCTGCGTGCAGCAGAACTGCACCATCCGGGAGCTGCTGGGTACGTCAGCTGCAACTGCAATACATACTTAAATTAGCCCCTGAAGGGGCAGATCGGGTACGAGCGTCCACAACCGACCAAGCAGCTGACCCTCCCCCCTCAGAAACAAAAAAGTACTCGGTGCAGACGTGCGGGCTCCCGAGCGAGGACCGGACGGCGCTGGTCTGGATCATCGCGGTGGTGTTCGGCGCCCTTGGCCTCGTGGCCTTCGCCGTGCGCTGCGTCGCGCGCCTGTCCGTCTCGGTGCAGGCCTGGGGCGCCGACGACTGGGCTATGTCGCTGGCCGTGTGCTGCATGGTCGCCCTCAGCGCCATGTCTTTTCCTCGTGAGTGTCTTTCCTTGGGCACAGGTAGCCGTGAGTAGAGGTGAAACACTGACGAACGGACCGGCAGTGTCGCGCCACGGCCTCGGCCTCGACATCTGGAACGTGTCATTTGACGACATCTCCTCCATCCTCTACGTAAGGCGGCGACATACTCCCGATGTTGGAACCCGGTGTTGGAGCCCGTGTGTCCTGTGGATCTCGTGCTAATAAGGACTGGCCCGCAAGCTCTACTACGTCGACGAGATCATCTACGTCGCGGCGCTCTCCCTGACCAAGATCTCGATCCTGTTCTTCTACCTCAAGGTCTTCCCCGGGCGCACGTTCCGCTACTGCGCCTACGCGCTGATCGGGCTCAACGTGGCCTTCGCGGCCGCGTTCGTGCTCGTGCTCATCTTCCAGTGCGACCCCGTGCGCGGCGCCTGGCTGGGGTGGGACGGCGAGTTCGAGACGCGCTGCGTGGCCATCAACTCGGTGGCCTGGTCGGCCGCGGCCGTCAACATCGTGCTCGACCTGGCTGTCATCGCGCTGCCGCTGCCGCCGCTGTTCCGGCTGTCCATGTCGCTGCGCAAGAAGCTGCAGATTATGGTCATGTTCGCCGTCGGCCTGTTCGTCACCTGCGTCAGCTGCATCCGCCTGCGCTCCCTCATCGAGCTGAACGACAGCGACAACGTCACGCGTGAGTGTCGCCTGCCACCCCCAACCGAGGCACTACCGTACGCAGAGAGCTCAGGATGCTGACAACTGCCGCCCGCTCGCAGAGACCTACGTCGAGATCGGCTACTGGTCCACCATCGAGGTCCCCGTGGGCGTCATGTGCGCCTGCCTGCCCGCCATCCGCTCGCTCTTTAGCCTGCTCCTCCCCCGGCTCTTCGGGACCACCCGAGGCTCGCCCTCTAGCTACGGCTACGGGCATAGTACGTACGCCATGGGTAGCGTGGGCGGAAGCCGCGCCCTCCGCCAGGGCGCCGCCGTCACCACCGCCTCTTCCTCACCACCATCTCGGCCGCCTCCGTCGTCCGAGTCGGACCTATCTTTCCGGGGAGGTGGGGGTGATGGGAGTGGCGCAAGCGGAGGTGGCCCGGAAGGCGGGGAGGGCAATAGCATCGGCCACCATATCAGCGTCAAGAAGGAGTGGGAAGTGGTGAGCGATCCGGCTAGCGAGAGCTTTTACGCGAGCGACTCGGAGCCCATCCTGTCGGACGAGGAGGGGATGCCGAGGAGGATGAAGCTGGTGCGTGTACGGCCAAAGAGGACTTAGAAAGAAGCATGTAGCGCCGTTCGCACTAGAAAACATTAGCGCCGCCCAGAGAGGCAAGGGGCCAGAAGCTTTCCTCTCACCGTCGAGGGAAGCAAGCGATATCAAACTCCGCCGCCGAACCGGTATCCCAAACCGGGATCCCGAACCGGGATCCCGAACCGGGATCCCGAACCGGTATCCTGAACTAGTATCCTGTAACTGGTATCCTGTAACTCCCAGGGGACGCCGCACCATCGAAGATCGCATTATTGAAGACTTCCTCCTTCTTTCGCTCCTCCGCGCCTCCGCGCTCGGGGGGGGGGGGGGGGGGGGGGGGGGGGGGGGGGGGGGGGGGGGGGGGGGGGGGGGGGGGGGGGGGGGGGGG
>JAKLNC010000016.1:189150-211504 GCA_022813145.1 Barbatosphaeria neglecta | reverse complement strand
CCCCCCCCCCCCCCCCCCCCCCCCCCCCCCCCCGCCCCCGCCCCCCCCCCCCCCCCCCCCCCCCCCCCCCCCCCCCCAGAAGGGGGGTGTGTGTCGTGTGTTGTTCCCCCCAATGTCGAGTCAGTCAAATCCTTGCCCTGATCCCCCTGTCTCCGCGCCCCCCACCTTCTCGCCCTCTCACCCTCTGTTCATCCCAGAACGTGAGTGGACGAGCGAGCGAGCGAACGTGGCGTGGCAGCTCCCCCCTCTTCCTCTTCCTCCCGTCTTCCTTCTTCTCCTGTCAGCCAGCTGCGGCCACTATTGGCTGTTCGCTACTTCCATCCCCCTCTTTATTTTCTTTATTTTCTTTCTTTTGTTCTTTATTTCTACTTGTAAGATGGGGGTAAGGGTAAGGGGGGGCGATTTGCAAGCAGCGAATCCGATGATGTCAAAATGGGGATAGCAACAACCCCTACCTAAGTAGGTACATGAGGTACAGAGGTGGTCCTATCCGCTGTGGATTTCTCAGCCACGCTCGTCTCCGTGCCCGCTTCGTGCTCGCCGCCCCCCCAGCCTTCGGACGCAGCGCCAATCGGGCCGCCTTTCCAAAAATGGACGCCGAAGAGAGGGCAAAAGAGGGAGACAAGAGTACAGATTACAGAGAGAGGTTATGAGCTGGGAGATGAATCCCTTCCGGCTTCTCATTCGTCCGCGGCAGACTCGCATCGGACCCCAAAGTCCGACATGCCTGCTTCTGCTGCACTTCCATACAACGGCGTTTAACGACCGGCGTTTTTCTCCTTTCCTTTCGTTTCGTTTCATTTTTCTGCCTTGCCGCGACTCCCTCCCTGACTCCTAACCCCGGCAACCGCGGCTGATTCTGATTCAGGTAGACAAGGTTACCTAATTAGGCAGTCCGAGTCCTACGGGTTACGGGTTACGGGCTACGGGCTACGGGCCATAGTGCTCCTCCGTGTAGATAGGACTGGTAAGGTAGGTAGGGGGGGGGGGGGGGGGGGGTCGGACACTGACTGGCTGTCGGCGCTCCAGATACGGGGTTTCGGAGTTGGGGTGGAGAATGGCTTGCTTTCTTTCGTTTCTTTCCCTTCTGCATCTGCTCTGCTGTCTGTTGACTGTCCGTGGGGGCGTTTTCGTCAGAATAACTCATACTCATAACTCGACGAGATACTTCGATGACTCGCCATGTTTGGTGACAGCACCGGGTGGCGCGTGCGGCTTGGCTGGGACGGTAGGGGGGCACAAAAAACTGAAGGACGCCGGACAGGCAGCGCTGCGTCTGCGTCTGCGTCTGCGTCTGCGCAGGCGAAGCAAAATAAGCGGGCGTGCCGGGCATCCAGCTTGCCTACCTGCCTGTCGACCTAACTACCTACCGAGCATGGCTCTGCGCTTGCTTTTCGACCTCGTCCTCCGGGCGAAGTCCCGACATGCCGATTGTCGCTTTTCTTAGAATTAGGTTGGGTACCTAGGCACGGGTATGCTGTCACCAGCCCCCCTCCGCCCTCCGCGCCCCGGCCAGGGTCGAACAAACAGGCCTCTACGCCTCATCTCATGGCATCCCCCAGGCCCGAGACGACCGGCCACAGCCATAGGCTCCAAGTTCGCAGGGCCCAGATTCCCAGCTCCCTGGGTGCCGGGCCCCCCCTCTCCGTAAGCTGGTTGGCCCTCACGATCCAATACATCCTGCTCGATTTGCCCCCGTTCCTTATAATAACACGACCGGGCTCGGAAAGTAGGTAGGTGGAGGTAGGGATGTAGGTAACAGTACCCTTGGTACCCAGTTTCGAAGTTTCGAAGGAGCAGCGAGTGAAGCGGTATTGGCATGTCTTGCGGCCTTCTTTTCTTTTTCGTCTCATCTATCATCCCACTCGGGAACGACTTCCCTTCCCCCTTCCCCTTTTCCTTCCCTCTAACCGCCGCCACCACCACCACCATTACCACTACTACCGCCTAACGCCTACCGCCTACCGCCTACCGCCTACCGCCTACGAGCTACCACCCCCCTGAGCCCTCCCTCCCTCCCGGGTCCTCAGACTCGAGCCTCGAGCCCCGAGCGTCGTGCCTCGAGTCCGCCCAGCCCAGCGCCAGCGCCAGCGCCAAAGCCATGGAGCCGAGCCGCAGGTCGAGCGGGGTCTCGTTCGAATTCCACTATGGGAGTTTCCCCCCCGATGGCGGCTCCGAAGAGTCGCTAGTGTACCCTTCCCACACCGCCGCCGCCCAGGCAGCCGCAGCGGCGTCATCGGCAGCAGCAGCGGCAGCAGCAGCAGCAGCGGCGGCGGCGGCAGCGGCAGGTACGGGTACAGGTGCAGGTACAGCGCCGGCCCCCCGAACGGTGGCTCCGGTCCCGTCGCGGGCGAGCAGCATGCGGCGCTGGACGTTCATCGAACCGCTGGAGCGCATCCTCCCGGACAGCAGCCCCGTGCTGGAGAACCCGTTCCAGGGCGTGTGCCACTGGCAGCCCATGGGCGACCCGCCGGGGCCGGGGATGCCCGGCTTCGACCCGGCGGACCAGCCGCTGCCCGACCGCGACCCGGCCTTCGAGGTCACGCTGGGCGAGGACGACGAGGAGAATCCCAAGGCGTGGCCGGCTTGGTACCGGCGGATGGTGCTGACTTTTACGTCTTTTGCGACGCTCGTGGTGTAAGTGGAGGAAGCCTGGGGGGAAGTTAGGGGGCCAGAGGCTCCCGTCGAGCTTTGAGGATGATCGCTGACGCAAGCGCCGTACCCCCAGGATTATGACATCCACAGCGTACGCGTCCGGCATCCCGGGCATGATGGTCGACTTCGGCATCGCGAACCGGACGGTGCCGGTGCTGGGCATCACGACCTACCTGTTCGGCATGGCCGTCGGCCCGCTGCTGATGGCGCCCCTGGGCGAGATGTACGGGCGGCGGCCGGTCTACGCGGTCTCGCTCTTCGCCTTCGCGGTGCTGCTCATCCCCGGGGCGGTGGCCACGGACCTGGCCACCGTGTTGGCCATGCGCTTCTTCGCCGCCCTCGTCGGCTCCGTCATGGTGTCCAACGCGCCCGGCACGCTCAACGACATCGTCAACAGCGAGAACCGCGCGCTGTACTTTGCCATCTGGACGCTGGGCGTCGCTAACGGGGTTAGCACAGACACCCCCACCCCCCCCTGCTCCCCCCTGCTCCCCCCTCTCCCCTCTGAGCATGACTGAGCATATCTGGCTGACACGAACGAACAGCCGGTCATGGGCCCCGTCGTGGGCGGCGTCATCTTCCAGTACCTGGGCTGGCGGTGGATCGAGTGGATCATGGTCATCCTCTCCTTCGCGTCGTGCGCCATGATGGCCTCGCTGCGGGAGACGTACACGCCCGTGATCCTGCGCCGGCTCTCGCGCGAGGCCAAGAAGGCGGACCCGCGGCGCTGGTCGGCCTTTGACGAGGCTGTCTCGCTGCGGGACCGGCTGGAGGCCAGCTTCAAGCGGCCGCTGATCATCACCTTTACGGAGCCGATCTGGTGAGTCTCGGGGGACGCCCGGTATGCCAGTACCTCCCTTCCGCCGTCGGATGCTGATAGGAGAAAACAGCCTCTTCTGGGACGTCTACATCGCCATCCTGTACGCCTTCCTGTACCTCTGCGTGGTCGGCTATCCCATCGTCTTCGTGCAGATCCGCGGCTGGAACCCGGCCGTCGGCGGTACGTCCCGTCTCTTCCCCTTCGCTAAGGGGGCATCCTCTAACTTCGGGTCAGGTCTCCCCTTCCTGGGCATCGGGCTCGGCATCGTGATCGCCATCGTGTCGGAGCCGTACCTGCGCCGGCTCATCCGGCTCTTCGCGCTCTCGGCGAGCAGCGACAGCAACAACAACAGCGGCAACAAGCCGGTGGCCCCTCCGGCGGCGGCGCCGGAGGCCCCCGTGCCGCTGATCGTGCTGGGCAGCGCGCTGATCCCGATCGGGCAGCTGCTGTTCGCGGTGTCGGCGGAGCCGCCCAACAGCGCGGTGGTGCCGATCCTGTCGGGCATCCCCTTCGGCATGGGCAACACGCTCGTGTTCGTGTACGTGACCAACTACCTGGCGTCGTGCTACGGCCTGCACGCCGCCAGCGCCCTTGCCGGCAACACCACGCTGCGCAACCTGCTCGGCGGCGGTCTGCCGCTCCTGGCGCCCATCATGTACGCCCGCCTGGGCGCGCTGGCCACCGGCCTGGTGCTGATGGGCTTCGAGGTCGCGCTCATCGCCGTGCCCGTCGTCTTCCTGCTGTACGGCGCGCGGTTGCGCGCGCGGAGCCGGCTGATCACCACCACGGCTGCCTGATTTCCTCTCCTTTCTCCTTTTCTCGTCGCCTTTGTTCGCCTTTCCTTCTCTTCGAGTTCCCGAAGCAGTACCGTCGTTAGATAATACACAGGCCGGCTAGCTAGGTAGCTAGCTAGCTAGCTAGCTGGGAGGGGGCGCGGAGCTCGGTTGTTCTTATTTGCCTCCCGTTCGTTTGAGCCCGGGCCTGTGTCGTGGGGGATGGCACAATGCGGAGTTGGCTTTCTGCTTCTTAGACGGTTAGATATCCGGGCGGCCAGTCGTTACCAGGGACCTGTTATGATCATCATGAGCTGTCGAGCTCATCTGCGCGATAGCAATCATTACTCGCGCTGTTAGTATTTCAAACCAAGAAGATAATCTCAGACGAATAGATAATATCCAAGGATGTCATCGTCATTCCGTGAACGTGGCCGCGTGGAGAGCAGCGTGAAGAGTGACGCGGAGATGGTAGCTTGGAGATGACGTCGCGTTCGTCCCGGATCTCGACAGAGGCACCCGCTTGGCCACTCGATCTCGACAGATGCACCTACTCGGCCACTTAGGGCACTCGAGAGACGAGGAGATATGCAATTGCCAAACATCGCGGCAGGAAATCACTTCGAGACAAGCAGCAGGCGGACTCAGCAAAGAAACTTTTTCCATGTTCATCTATAGCGAGGTACAGGCATCCGTGAGGGGCCAAACGGAGCTGGAGTGGGGCTGGAAACCCGGCCAATCACCGTCGTCCCCTTCCCTCTCGCTCCACTTCCGTCCACTTCACCGTTTCCTCCATCCGCGCAGTTCCGCCACAGGCGGGCGTCTTACGGCCTCTAGGGCGTCTTACGACGTCCAGGTCTTACGAGGTCCAGTTGTAGCCGCCGGGGGCCAGCTGGCCGTTGATGAAGCCCAGCTTGATCAGCTTCTTGTCGGCGATCTCCTGCTTGTGGGCCTCCAGCTCCTCGACGTCCCAGTTGGCGTGCAGGTAGCCGCCCTTGAGGAAGTCGGCGCGCGGCGTGGCCAGGAAGACGGTCAGGCCGCCGGTCAGCGCGGCCTTGTCCTTGGCGAAGGGCGTGAAGGCGTCGACGACCATGCCGCGGCCGCCCTCGGCCTCGACCATGCCCGGGTGCACGGAGAAGACGCGCAGGCCGGGGTGCTCCAGGTCCAGGCACTCGCCCAGCTTGATGACCGCCAGCTTGGACGCGCTGTAGCCGGACAGGCCGGGCGCCAGGAACGACGCGCCCAGGCTGACCAGGTTGACTACCGTGCCCTTGCCGCCGGTGGCCTTGACGAACGAGTGCACCGTGTTGTACGTGCCCTGCACGTTGACCACCTACTCCCGAAGACGGTCAGAAAACATCACGGCCGTATGGGCAGGCAGGAGACGTACGAAGTTGGCGAACCAGCTGTCCGGCTCGAGCTGGCCGATGGGGCCGACGTTCATGGCGCCGTGCGCGTTGACGAGCACGTCGGCCTGGCCGAACTCGGCGATCGTCTTCTGCAGGACCGCGTCGGTGTCCGCGGCCGAGGCCACGTCCGCCGGCGCGACCACCACGCGCGTCGTCTTGGGCAGCTCGGCCGCCGTGGCCTTCAGCGCCTCGACGTTGCGGCCCACCAGCACGATGCCCTTGGCGTGGGCCTTGGCCCACGACTTGGCGACGCCCTGGGGGGGGTGTCAGCCGGCCGGGTCAATACGAGAGGGGGAGAAGGCGAGACGAGAGGGGGAGGGGGCAAGGCGAGGGGGAGAGGGTCAGACGAGAGGGGGAGAGGGCAAGGCGAGGAGGGAAAGGCAGAGAAGGAGAGACAACGGGGGGAACGCACGTTGCCGAGACCGCCACCGGCGCCGGTGATGATCACGACCTTGGAGTCGGCCCGCAGGGCGGGGTTGGAAGCAGGGTCGACGGCCGGGTACACGTCGCGGTGCAGGCCCTTGGTGAGCATGAACGGCTTGGTGTAGGCATCGGCGTCGATTTCCTGGGAGGCCATGTTGCTGTTGTCGTTGCCGGCGGGAGCCGCTTCTGCTTCGGCTGTGCTGGTGGTGGTGGTGGTGGAGGTGGCGGCGGCGGCGGCGGCGGTATCGGCCTTGGCGTCTGCCGCAGTACTGCTAGCACTGCTCTTTCGGCTGAAGGGGTTCCGGAATATCTGTCTCAGCCTCGGGCTAAGCAGCGGGACGCGTGGAGACGCCGTGGTTGCTGTTGCTCAGAGGGGTGACCTGCCGCAAATAGGACGCGTTCGGCGAGGGAAGAACGAGAGGCCGGAGCGCTGAGATGTTGCCGAGATGATGTTCGATGGTGATGAGAGTGCTGATGGTGGTGGTGGCCAGGAACGGAGAAGGCGAAGTCCGGGTCCAGACACGGCCGTCTTAAAAGGGAATGCGCGGCCGGTAGCTCGAGTGGCTGCTTGGTAAGAAGCAAAGAGGAGAGGCGCGCAAGCATCGACGCTCAGGGGCGCGGATGCCACAGCGGAATCCAGCCTGATCGGCAGGGCCCTCCGTTTGTCAGCTCTGTTGCCAGCCCGGCCGGTTCGCATTTGCAATGTCGGTCGCAAAGCAGAGAGTGCAACGCAAACGATGATCAAAGCAGGCGGTCACCGCTCTTCCGAGAAGCCAGGCCAGCTGAGGCGACCGGCAGGGAAAGGGCGGAATCGCGTCACTGCGACGCTTATGCTGCATCATCGGCGCGGTGTCTCTGCGCCGCTCGGCGACGTTCACAAGTACAGACACGGAGATGCGGAGGTACGGAGGTACATCTTCGGGGGTGCCTTACTAAGGCGAATACGCGGGCAGGAGGACCGTAGCTGCTTCTACCTGCCTACGCCTATCTGGCAGGTAATCGGCGTAATAGCTATTAGCAAACAGAGGTGGTACGGAGGCCCTCCATCGCTGCGTCGGTGGCGGCACGGGGGCGCGCGGAGGAGCTCCGTCTTGTATTACCAATGAAGGCGGAATACTGCGAACACAAGAAAAAAATAAAAAAATAAACCGCCCCATTATCGCGGTTAAGTAAGCATCCGGAACGCCTCCGCGCCCTCGGTCACCTGCTCATCCTCCTGCTTACACAAGTCTCCCCCCCCTACTGCCCCCCTACTGCCCCCCTACTGCCCCGGGACGAGTTGCCGAGGCGGCTAGGAGGCTAGGGCTGAAGCCCGGTCTGGGCGTTTCGGGACGGCAGGATGGTCCAATTCCCCGTCTGTGCGACATTTCTTCCTTCGTACACCCACACCCATAATACTCGAGCCACTCCCACCCGTCTGCCCATCGCCAAGCGAACGTCGGGGTTACACAGCTTTCGGACGCCTGTCCGACCCTCCGCCGGCCAATGAGCACAGCGCGGGCAGGGCAGGGCGGCAGGGTTCGCTCGGGAGCTAAGGCGCTGCGTCGGGATTGCTCGATTGTCTTCTGCACGATTGGACCGGCGTTGGCGCCGGCGTGGGCGGTGGGCGTTGGGCGTTGAGCCATCCGCCGGGGGTGGCGGCGCCGGCGGCGTAATAAGGCTGACTGGCGCAGAGGGGGAAACAAGAGCTGACGTCCGCGACTCGACGACCGCACTGTCTCCTCCGGTCGGGAACTCCTCCGGCCGGGAATGACACAGCAGGATTACACGTAAGTAGGTGACACCAGGGCACCACGAAGAAGAGGAAAGCCGGAAGAAAAGACCGGGATGAGATAGGGGAGGATAGGGGAGGAGGAGAGGAGGAGAGGGGAGAGGGGGCAGAATGCCTGCCGAGACACGGACGGATCTGATTCTGCTGGTGGTCGCCATCGAGTCATCCTGCCGCCGGTAAAATTGCGGCGTCGTACGGAGTACGAGAGAGGGATAGCGGCGACCAATGGGGCGTGCAGCCGGAGGGGGAGGGGGTCGGTCCAATAGATGATGACTCGGTGTAAAGTACATGTATCCAGATTCTCTGGCCGCCTGCCGAAGACGTTATTACGGCCTATCGCCCGTCTTCTCCCTTCCGTCCCTGGCCCGTCCCTGACCCGTCCGACCCCTGCCTCTCCTCGGCCCTACCGCCCGTCCCTACCTACCTACGACGTCCAGCTGCCTCTATCTGCCCTACCTGCTACCCTACTGCCTAATGTACCTACAGGAAGGTAGCATTTTTGCACCGCCGAGACGCGCCGTAGGAACAGCTGGAGGCCACTTCTTCCCCTACCCTCGTATTATCGGCCTCCTCACCGCATGCCGAGATCCCAGCTCTCACACCCTCCTTGGCCCTTCCGAGCCAGGTACTGCTGGGCGATCCGACCGGCTCACTGGCTGTGCTGCGCTGCGCTGTGCTGTGCCGCAGCCGCTCGTATGTATCTTCCCTCTCAGGCTCTCAGGAAAAAGAAAACCCCCGATGCTGCAGTCCTCGCTGCACTCGCGCCTGGATCTACATGCGTGCCACCCTACCGTACCTATCAAAGCGGGCTCCAGCCGCTCCTAAAATCTGACCCGCACCCGACGGGCTGCGGCCTTATCGTCGCACCGCCGGGGGCCTGGCCAAGGCCGCAACCACGTCTTCCGAATCGCAGGCGCGATCACTCCCATTCGCTTTGGGGGTGGCCAGTCCCCAGCTTCGGATGGCCTGCTCTTGCTGCTGCTCCTCGATCCTTCGTTCTGAATTTTCTTTGCTTCCAGTCTTCCAGTGGCACCCCAAGCACATGCGCTTGTCGCTGCTCACCACGACTACCTCCTCGACGGTCGCTGCGGATGCCAAGTGCCCTGGTGGTTATTATTACCATCTTGTACTTAAACTGCGCCTACCTAACTCCAGGGGCCTACATGCCTAGGTATGCAATAGGACCTACCGATCCTGGCTTAGGCAGCGCCGAGCCGCTGGGCTTCCTTTTGCTGTGCCGTTTCCCCTCGCCTTTCCAGCTGCCTTACCGGTAATAGGTAGGTAGGTACTTTTGTTTCGTCGCACGCGACTTGCCGCTACTCCTACGTGATTGATCGGGGGTTTAGGTGATTTAGGTAAGGTAGGTAGCGTAGGGTCGGCTCGGCCGCCTCCTTTTCCGGGCAGGGCCTTGCAGAACCACATCTGAGCGGGAGATTTTCTCTTCCTTTCTTTTTCTCTTTTTCTTTTTCTAGCCTTTATTTTTTATCCGTGCTTCTCTTTGGTGGCGTCCAATACGAAGAGTCCCGAGCCACACATGTCTCGGAATAAGCCATCCATCCAGAGGTAGGTAAGGACCTTAGGTAATGCCTACCCTCCCTATTACCTCCCTACCTGGGTTTGTCGCCGTCCCCCCTCCACCCCCGTCCCGTCATATTGGTGGCGTCCAGTATTGGCATTGGGGCCGGCGATCGTCGCGCGTCCCCTTCCTCCCTGGTTAACGCCAACTTCAGCTCGCTTCGCCGCCGCTTGGACGTCGATCGACGCCGCTGGACTCGACCGGGATCGCCTTGCCAAGGGAAGGAGGGATTCTTCTTTGGGACCCATTTGCTAATGGGGCTTTTTTGGGAGGCGTTTACCCCGCTGGTGGCACCGCTGGCGCCTCTTCTTGCCCTCGCCTCTTTTCTCCCTGGCCGTGCCTCCCTGTTCGTGTCTTGTCTCTCTTTGACTCGGCCTGTGCCTGTCGGCTCGGCCGTCCTGCCGCGGCTCTGCCTTGTGACTGTGTCCATCCCGGGGGGGCTGGCTGTCTTGTCTTGTCTTGACTGGCCCCTGATAATTACATGATTACCTGGCCTGGTACATACCTACCTTACCTGCTCTGCCTGGCCCCCTCCACCCCTGCTGTTCCTTCGTCGCATCCTGACCTACCCAGGGATCAGGATCCGGAAGCCCAGGAACCCGGGTGGCTCTGGGTACCCGACTTAGAACACCGGGACACGGGGCACGGGGCACGGGGCACCCACCTACCTGGTTAGGGTACACACGCACACAGCTGTCTACCCTACCTGACCTGTACCCTACGCTTACGTACATGGTTGGCGACGGCGACGCCCCCTATTTTCGGCACTGTCTCTTTTCTCGTCCTCCCCCCCTCGGCCGCGCCTCTGGCTACACACGGGGAACAATCTCCCGGTCGTGGCTTGCGGCTTGGCTTAGGCTTGGGCTTAGGCTTGGGCTCGTATGGGCTGGGGGATGCAGGTGGCTTGTGGAATAAAATGCAAGGACGTTGGAGGCCAAGGGCCAAGGGCCAGGGGGGGGGGGGATATATCAGAACCGCTAGCTTGGCGGAGCTATTCGTCCCATCCTATCCCTATCATCGTCCCATGTCATCCCATCCCATCCCATCCCATTCCATCGGGATGACACACACAAGTCCAACTCATCGGCGGCGCCCTCTTCTGAGCTTTGGCCGTGCGGCTGGGGGCGACCGGGCAGGCAAAGCTGGCAGGGTTCTTCTCATCTTCTCATCTTTTCTCAGCCCTCTTCCCACCCCCCCCCTTTCGTTCCCCTTTCCCCTTCTCGGTACCATCGTACCATGGGGCTCGGTCAGGATTTGCGCTGGGCGCTTTCTCGATCGGGGTATTATTGGATGACCTTGCATCGTGGCTTGAACTGCAAGCCCCTTCTGTCATTTGGGGGCCCTTGGCCCCGTTCCTTTTCTTCGTTCTTGGTCGGATCTACGCAGGAGGCTGGCCCGTCATGGGTGGGAAGGGGGGAAGGGAAGGATCGCGGCGGAGGAAAGGGGGGGGGGGGGGGGGGGCAGATAGAGGGGGTAAGGCTTCGCGAGGAACGAACGGTGGGACCGTGAGAACGAAGGAAAATGATATATGTATGTCATCGTGGGATGCCCCGGATGGTCAGGGAAAGAAAGGAATGAAGCAAGCAGCCCTTCTTTCTCTCCATCTCGAGAGGCCAGCCTATCCCCTCGAGCCCATCCTATCCGTTCTTCTAAGCTTAACCCTTATATCTCACCTTACCTTACGTCGGGGGAAACCCACCGCTGGCCAGTTGCAGCCGCCAGAGAGGGTCCCGAACAGCTCCTGTCTGCCCGGCTCTTACTCTTGACTGGCTACCTCAGGGGCCCAGCCATTCCTTTCATCCCTCCGTCGAGATGGTGTCCTTCATCTCGAAGCTGGTGACGGGTGTCCTGCCCCTGTTTGGCGGCCTGTCGCAGACGTCTACCAATGGGTACGTAGAGCACGGGCCTTGTGCGCATCTCCAACTTTTAAGCTTCCTGGTTTAAGCTTGCTGCTGTTGGGGTGATACAAGCTCGTTCCTTGCGCTGTGTTTCTCCACCCCCATTCCCCCTTTCCCCACTCGTAAGATGGTTGGCTAACGTGCGCACGTCGAAACAACAGCAACAGCAGCTTGGGCACGCCGGCAGCTGACAGGCTGCCCGGCTTTCTGCCCGGCGGTGTAAGTAACTTTTTTCTGCGCCACCGCGCTTTGCTCGTCCGCACCGCACAATGGCTACCAAAGTACCTTTGGCTAACGAACCCCTTGCCCATCTAGCCCAACCCTCCGTGGGGCAGCAGGAAGTACGGCGGCACCTGCGGCGAGGCGGGGCCGCCGGACACGGGGGTGACGCGCTACTACCACTTCGACGTGGCGCGGGCCAAGCTGGCGCCGGACGGCTACCAGAAGGAGATGATCGTCATCAACGGCGGCTTTCCGGGCCCCCTGGTCGAGGCCAACTGGGGCGACTGGATCCAGGTCGAGGTGACCAACCACATCGTGGCGCCGGAGGAGGGCACCACGATTCACTGGCACGGCTTCCTTCAGAAGGAGACGCCCTGGTTCGACGGTGTCGCTAGTGGTGCGTGTCTTCCCCCCCCCTTTTTTTTTCTCCCCAGTTCCTCCCCTCGAGTGAGAATAGCGTGCTGACGAGGCGAGGGACCGCACAGTCCAGCAGTGCCCTATCGCGCCCAACGCGTTGTTCACGTACCGGTTCCGCGCGGACCACGTGGGCACGTCGTTCTACCACTCGCACTACTCGGCGCAGACGAGCGCGGGCCTGTTCGGGCCGATCGTCATCCACGGGCCGATCGGGCCCAAGTACGATGTCGACGTCGGTGCCATCCTCATCAACGACTGTAGGTTATCGCAGCAGCTGAATATAGGCATCTTTCCGTTGTAGCCACTGACAGCTGTCCGTCGCAGGGTTCCACCGCGAGTACTTCGACATCGTCGAGGACGTGATGAGCGCGGATCAGTCGAAGCAGGCGCCTAACTCGGACAACAACCTGATCAACGGCAAGATGAACTTCGACTGCTCGACGGCGACGACCTCCACGCCGTGCGTCAGCAACGCGGGCCTGTCCAAGTTCGTGTTCGAGCCGGGCAAGACGCACCTGCTGCGCATCATCAACGGCGGCTCGGCAGGGCTGCAGTACTTCTCCCTGGACGAGCACAACATGACGGTCATCTCCAACGACTTCGTGCCTATCCAGCCGTACACTACTAACGTCATCACCCTGGGCGTCGGCCAGCGCACCGAGGTGCTGGTGCACGGCAAGACGGGGGCCGACGCCGAGCGCGCCTACTTCATGCGCAACAACCTGTCGACCACCTGCGCGCTGCCGCGCCAGCCCTACGGCCTGGCCGCCGTGTACTACGGCCAGGCCGCCGCCAACAACGGCTCCCGGCCGACCAGCGCGGCGCAGGTCTTCGACGCCGGCCGCTTCCAGTGCGGCAACGAGAACCTGACGGTGACGACGCCAGTGACGCCGCAGGCGGTGGCGAACCCAGACACGACCATCCACATCCAGGTGAAGTGGAGCATCAACGCCACTGGTAGCCTCGAGTGGCTGCAGAACGGGCAGACGTTCCGGGCCAACTACGACTACCCGATCCTGGAGCTGGCACACGAGCGCAATTACAGCTACCCGCTAGACCCGGAGTGGAGCGTGTACAACACGGGCACCAACCGCACCGTGCGCATCGTGTGGGAGAACGACAAGAACGCGTCCGTGTCGTTCGCGCACCCGATGCATCTGCACGGCCACGACATGCAGATCCTGTCCGCCGGCCAGGGCACCTGGGACGGCACCGTGACCAACCCGGCCAACCCGCTGCGCCGCGACACGCACATTCTGCCGCCGCTGGGCCACCTAGCCGTGCAGTTTGTCGCCGACAACCCCGGCATCTGGCCCTTCCACTGCCACGTGCTATGGCACGTCAGCCAGGGCCTATACGTCAACATCATGGAGCGCCCTACCGACATCGGCCAGCCCCAGATCCCCGCCATCGTCAACCAGACCTGCGCCCCCTGGCGCCTGTGGCAGCAGACCCACATCGTCGACCAGATCGACAGCGGCCTGCGCAAAGACTAACGCCCTTGGGCAATATTTTGGATATTTCTTTTGGATACTCTTCGCTGTAACCTGTTGCCCGTGTGTATGAGACCGACTTCTCCTTCATTCTATCTGTCGTTTTGTCATTTCCACTTTGGGGAGGGAGGGACACCGGCACTGGTTCGGCCAGGCTATCTTATCTGCCTAGGCTGCTTTCTTTCTCCATCCCTGTATTGTTTAGCCACACTCTACCTACTATATGTGCCTCGGAGAGGGGAAGGGGCATGTTTATGTCAGATCGGAGAGATTCTGTACTTACCGATGTATATCTGTGCGAAAAATAGTAAACTCGACGTTCGTCCACCTTCGCAAGGCTCTGCGGGTCACATGACGCCCCTTTTGGGCCCGCTATTTCTGGGCCCTGTATGCCGGCCCTCGGAGATGTCAGCGATAGTACATATCAGAGTCGTATAGTCGCGCCGCATGCCGCATGAGATTGGTCGGTTATCGAGTGGTAGAGCGACCAAGGTGCAGACTACCATAGGCGACGATGACTAAGCCCTCGCGTGGGGGCCGTTTCGGTTCGGGGCGTGACCGCTGGTGCCTGGGATGTAACCTAGCCGTAACTCGGGTGTCCATCGCCAGAATTCCGACCACCAAACGTGCAGGTGTGATTGTAGAGCGGAAATCCCGCAAACGAGAGCTGCCCGCCATGTCGGCCCTCAGGAGGTCCAGGTCCGTGCCCGAATTCGTGATCAGCCCGACGCAGGACGTCTGGGAACCGCCCTGGGAGCCGTACAAGTACAAGCCCCTCGAGACCCCCCGGTCTATCCGCCTGCTGCACATGATCGCGTACGACCTCGAGAAGAACATCATCTACGCGACCCTCCGCCAGGCGATCCTCGACGACGTCAAGGGCAAGTTCTTCGCGCTGTCCTACACGTGGGGAGAGCCCGTCGACCAGCGCGTATCCCGGCCACCAGCCCCCGCGGCCGAGAGGCGAGACGATGGCGCCCTCCGCCCTCCGCTGTGCACGCTGCAGATCTTGGAGAACATCAGGCCGCGCCGCGTGCACGACGACGTCGACACCGTCTCCGACACCAGCGGCATGGTGGTCGCCGACGGCGGCTCCCTCCCCCTGACGCAGAACCTGTCCGACTTCCTGCGCTACCACGCCGAGGACATGACCCGGCACCACTGCGAGTTCTGGATCGACGCTGTGTGCATCGATCAGACGACGCCCGACGAGGTCGGGACGCAGGTCCTGCTGATGGGCGACATCTACAGCTCGGCCCGCGTCGTCTGCGTCTGGCTCGGCCGTGACGAGACCGACGTGGAGAACGTGCGCTGGCTGCTCGTCAACGTCCACCCGAAGCTGGCGCGTGCATACAACGAGCGCGGGAGCGAGTTCGTCCGGCTCGCGTCCGTCCGCACCCCCGCCGACGCCCAGTTCTGGAAGGCCGAGCTGGGCCTGGACCCGCCGGTGCCGGGCGGCGACCCCAAGACCAACAGGAGCTGGCTCGACGTCTGGGTCTCCTACTTCCGCTTCTTCTGCGCCCGCAAGTGGTTCATGCGCTCGTGGGTGCTGCAGGAGGTCGTCCTGGCCCCCCAGATCACCGTCATGGCCGGCCGGAGCCTCCTCTCCTGGACGGCCCTGGCGCAGCTCGACTACATGGCGCACACGCCCGGTTGGGGGCAGATACTAGCCCAGCACGAGCCGCGCTTCCCGGCCAACCTGCAGCTGCTGGGCATGGGCTACATGCACGAGTACCTCGTGCTCAAGACCAGGCGCGCGGAGCCGAGGGACCTCCACGGCACCGCCGTCCCCGCCTGGGCCGCTCTCCTCCTCGACATCCTCCAGGTGGCCCGCCTCAAGGAGGCCTCGTTCGCCAAGGACAAGGTCCTGTGCATCCTGGGTCTGGCGAAGCAGCACATGGACAGCACGGGCGTGCGCGTGGTCGACTCCATCGACGTCCAGGCCACGGCCCAGCAGCTGTTCACCTGGTGCACGAAACAGCTCCTCGACGCGTGCGGCCCCCACGTGTTGTCGCTGGTGCAGGCCGAAGCCCTCGCGCTGCTGCCCGGCCTCCCCTCCTGGGTCGTCGACTGGTCCGTCTCGACGGCCTGGTGGCCTCTCTACAGAGAGCCGTCTTTCGCGGCGACCCCGCGGCTGTCGGAAACGGAGATGGAGACGGGACAGCCGCCAGGACGGTGTCTTTGGTTCGACGACGTCCCCAGCACGGACAGCCGAGGCCAAGCAGCGAACACGCCGGTGCTGAGACTGAGAGGGCGCCGCGTCGCCACCATCTCCAACATCCACGTCCTCTACATGAATCCGAACCACGGCGAGGCCCCCACCGCGCGCTTCAATGGCACGGACGACGCCTTCATCCCCTTCCCATTGGCTGTCCTCGACATCATGGACCATCTGGGTCCCAAGTACGAGTGGGGCGGCGTCCCCCTCGAGGACGTCTTGCGGTACGTCGTCCGCTTGGCGCCGTACGGCAAGCACGAAGAGCAGGCCTGGACGCCAGCAGCCGGAGCGCAAGACCAGGCAGGGGGCCAGGCCCAGGCGCAACAGCCACAAGAGCAGGCAGAGGGGAAGGAGAAGGAGGAAGAGTACGAGAAGGACGGCCGTACTCAGAATCCCTCGAAAAGCACGGTCGCCCTGCCGACGGGCACGAAGAAGGGCTTCCTGGAGTACCTGCTCTTCCAGCTCGCGCGCTCGCCCATAAAGGGCATCGACGCCCGCATCGAGGCCACCCTCGCGGCGCTGGAGGGCGCCGGATGCAACGAGCACGTGGCCGGCGTGCTGCGGAAGAGCCTGGACGTACGATCCAAGCTGACCGCGGGAGGCCACGTCCACACCACAACGCCTGGGGCCATCTTCGTCAGCGAGATGATGCGGAAGCTGAAGTACAGGATCCTCTTCACTACTGCTGCCGCTCGCGGAGTAGAACGTGGTGGTCTGGGGAGTGGGGAAGAGCAGGGGCTGCTCGGCGCCTGCTCGATGTCCGCCCAGCCGGGAGACGAAGTGTGGCTCGTCAAGGGGCTGCCGTACCCCGTCGTCCTGAGGCGGCAGGAGGAGAAAGCCGATGAGGAGAACGATACCGAGGCGGGGGTGGGGCGGGGCCAAGACGACCAAGACGGCCAAGACAGAATCGGCGTGAAGACTGCCACAAATAGACACCTGTTCGTGGGGGACGCGTATGCCTATGGCACCATGTACGGAGAGGCGCTGCCGAAGGGGCCTCGGGAGGAGGAGTGGTGCTCCGACGTCATTGACTTGGTCTGAGCGAGGCGGGTTAGTCGAGGTCGCAAAGTGGCGCGTGGCGGCTGACTGGATGGCTCCGATGAGGTGAAGTAAGGGAGGGACTAGTGGGGACCTAATGCAGACGATCGACGAACCCTTGTTATCGTGCGCGCGATCCCATCAGGAGCTCGAGGCAGGTTCCCGGCCTCCTGCGATCTCGATCTCGATGGCGCGGCAGCCAGGATCGAGGGCAGTGTATGGCGGCGGCTTGGAGGACCCCAAACGGGATTTCTCGAGCCGGGCTATTCTCCAACGGTGTTCTGTGCCAATGCGCGCCGGGGATCATGGCGTGCTGGGGGGGAAGCAAAGGCCGGAGGAGCAGGTGGGATGAGGTTGGAGCTCTCGCACTGCAGGATCGAAGCCTCCCCGATGCCTGTAAATATCCCCCAGAGGGTGTGGACGGTCCTGCAGGAATGCCAATGCCGAGGCAAGTAAGCAACCAGCTTGGGAGCCGCTTCCATTGTCGCACTGCCACCTTCTGAGCGAGTGGTAGACGGACAGGAAATCTCCGTCGGAGCAGGCATTGTGGACGGGGTAATAGAAACGGACCATGGAAGAGAGCTGCCTGGGTCGGTCTCCATATGGCGTATAGACAGACTGTTCCCGTCGTCTGGCTTCACATTTCAGCAATGCCTTGTAGAGCCTGCAGAGCTTCGTCCCGGGTTTTGGGGACTCCCCTGGCCCAGCGGCAGTGCCTGGACCGCGCTGGACCGCGCTGGACCGCACTGGACCGCGCTGGACCCGTTGCTGGCCTTGGGGGGGGCGGCCCGTTAATTGGAAATTTGACAGGGCAGGGAAGCACTAGACGTTCAGCCCTCCGCGGGGCTCTCTAGCAAAGTTCTCCGTGATGACCGCCCAAAAGGAGCCTCTAGCGCTATTCCCACGTGATTCAGGGGACGGTACTTCTGGGTTAGCGCTCATTTGCCATTTGCCCCTGCAGCCCAGATCCCTGCCTGCCGCCCCCAGCTTTTTCGGGGATTATGCATTATTATGAGCGACCTCACTTTCCTCCAGTTCCTCACCGCTGCCAGCCAGGAGCAAAAAGTCAAAAGAAGAACCCTCGCCCACCCTGTGAGGGGCCTTGCCCTGCCCTGCCCTGCCCGAACTTCTCTGCGTCTACTCTCGTTTTTGCCTTTGCCCTTACTCATCTTTCTGGCAAATCTAGCTTGTCCACTTTGTCTTTTCGTTGTGCTTCTGCCCTTCCTTTCTCCCCTTATGACCGCGTCTTACTAAGTAAGGTAAGGTACCTGCAGCTGCAGCTTTCGGAAGCTACAAGGTTGTGCGCGAGCTCCCGGGAGCCGCCACCCGGAAGGGGAAAAAAACACAAGGACCAGAAACAAAACACCCTTGCAGGCCTGTCTATCTGTTTGCCTGTCTGTCTGTCTGCCTGTCTGTCCGTGCCACCTTCCACGCGACAGCTCCCATTGCAGCGGTATACCACGCTCTCCTCGCTCCCTCCCTCTCTTTTGTTCCACTGAACCGTCCGCTTTTGCTTGCCGACGCCATGGACGACGGACAACAGAGTCGCAGGGGCAGCGCCATCCCGCGCCTCTCCAGGCTGCCGGTCCCCAACAAGCCTCCTCCGAAGGTCCGACCGTCCCCTTCTCGAGAGAGCCTATCCAGCACCTCCAGCGAGATCCGGAATCCCAAGCTCCGCGCCGCGCCGTCCCGAGACCAGCTCTCTTCGTCCCAGCCATCGCTCCGGAAGAAGGAGTCTGTCAGCGGATCTCTTTCCGCCAGGGCCCAGGCGAACCCCTCGCCTCGGCCTCGAGTTGCCAGCCAGACCCCGAGGTCCGGCAGGTCGCCCGACCGAAACCCTTCCCGACAGAATCCGTCCAGGCAGTCCTCGAAGACGCCGGTGAGAGAAATAGGGGACGGTCCCTTTAAGAGACCGCTCCCGCTTTCGCGTCGTCCCTCCGCGCAGTTCAGCCAGCCGCCCACGCCGACGACGAGCGAGCCGATTGGGATCGCCGAGTCCCCGAGGAGCGTCCGAGACAACAGCGAATCTATCGGCACCGAGGGCGCGGATACGATCAAGGCGAGGCCGTACAAGCCGCGACCTTCCCTCGCCGAGAGGACCATCGAGACCCTGTCCCAGCTTCCCAGCTCACCCGCCGTCAAGGGCAGGTCCTCCAACTTCTTCGATCCCGACAGCCAGCGCGGCCCCTCGTCTCGGCCGAGCAGCCGAGCCTCTCGTCCAGGCTCGAGTTATCGGTCTGAGAGCTCGCACCGGACAACATCTCGCCCTCCAAGCCGGCCCGGGTCCAGCTCCGGCCAGGACGATGGCGTCCCGACGTTTCGTGCCTCTACCAGCACGTTCAAGGCGCCCCTCACCCCGATCGACGGGACGCCCACCGGAGGACGACTTTCCAGCGGGCCGGGTAGCAGGGCGACCTCGTCAAGGACGCCCTCCAAAACACTGTCCAAGGCGCCCTCCGCCGGCACCCTCCGCTCAGGTTCTGCTAGGATCCGGGCGCCACCCACCAAACCCCCGCAGCGCTCGCACACTCCGAGTCCCGAGAAGACCAGCCACGATATGCCCCCTCCCACGGCGAAGAAGCTGGGCTCGAAAAGCATCGGTGGCCGCCCGGTCAAGGCGAGGCCTTCGCTCAACGGCCTCTTCCGGAAACCGTCCCTGACCAACCTAGAGCAGGCAGCACCCTCCCCGGTGGCCCGCAAAAGCTCGCTAGTGTCGCAGAACTCCTCGACGACCTCGTACGAGGAGACGAACCCTTCCAGCGCCTCGACAACCTCGACTGTCCTGACCATGGACTCGGCCGAGTCCGCGTCGATGGCAGCCAGCAGGAAGTCCTCGGCCGCGCTGCGCGAGCAGATTGCCAAGGCCAAGGCAGCGAGGCGGGCAGCCTCGCGCAAGCTCTCGCTCTCCGCGCCGGAGGATGCTGAGGAGGCCCCTGTCGTGCCGACTGACACGACCTTTGACTTCGGCCTGGCCTCGGATCCCTTCGGGCAGGGCCGGGACGACGGCTCCCAGGAGAAGGTCGTGCAGGCCAGAATCGCTGCGGCGAGGACGACGGGCCGTCTCAACATTGCGGCTTTAGGGCTGCGATCGATCCCGGCAGACGTGATGCACATGTACGATATGGAGTCGCTCGGCAAGCAGGATGGGAGCTGGGCTGAGAGCGTCGACCTCACCCGCTTCGTGGCTGCCGACAACGAGATCGAGATGCTCGAGGAGGACCTGTTCCCCGATCAGGAGCCACAGGAGCTGGCGAACGACGAGGACGGGCGAGGAAACATCTTCGGCGGCTTAGAGACGCTGGATCTGCATGGCAACTTGCTCATCTGTCTGCCGATGGGGTTGAGGCGCCTGAACCTGCTCACGTCTCTGAATCTGGTAAGCCTTTCTGCACCTGGTCATATATCACCGGTAGCCCGTTAGGTTATGCTCACCCCGTTTGTTTTTATAGTCCCAGAATCGGATCACCAACAACGCCCTCGAGGTGATCTCGCAGATCACCTCGCTGCGTGACCTGAAGCTGGGCGGGAACCTCTTTTATGGCCCCCTCGACCCTTTGTTCTCGAAGCTGGAGAATCTCGAGATCGCAGACCTGCACGGCAATAACATTTCCGCCTTGCCCCTGAACCTCGCCAACATGTCCAAGCTCCGGATTCTCAACATCAGCGAGAATAACTTCGAGAGCCTGCTCTTCGAGCCTCTCTCGAAGCTGCCCCTGACGGAGCTTGTGGCGCGCAAGAATAAGCTCAGCGGCGTGCTCATCGAGGACGCCGTCAGCGCCATGCCCAGCCTTCAGGTTCTCGACGTCTCGTCCAACCAGATCACGCATATCGTGTCCGCCAGCAGGACAGACATCATCGAGATGCCCGCTTTGCACCAGCTCTGCGTCTCCATGAATCGCTTGCAGGGCTTGCCTGATGTCACCTCCTGGACGAACCTGCTCACCCTGGCAGCGGATGAGAATGGCATCAGCAGCTTCCCGGAGGGCTTCACGGGCCTGCCCAGTCTGAGGCACGTCGACTTCTCCAGCAACGACATCCGCGTGATCCCTGCGGAGATCGCGCGCATGGACAACCTGGCCATGCTCCGACTGAGCGGAAACCCCCTCCGAGACAAGAAGTTCTGCACTGCCACTACGGATGAGCTGAAGGCAGCTCTGCTTACGCGGCTAGAGCCCCTTCCTACCGATGCCGAGACGGAAGGCCCCGCCTGGGCAGTGGGCCAGCGTGACTATGGTGACGCCGCGGAGACTCTCGCGGCCCCGGCGGCTAAGCCGACCAAGGCAGTCCCAGCCGCGAGCGCGCCGGCCGAGACTGGGGAGCCTACAGCGGCGAACGAGGATCAGAGCGACAGCCGCTCCGACGACGACTTTGCCACTCCGCCAACGTCAGCACCGCACTCCCCCGCGCGTTCCCGCTCCCACACGGCCTCCAGCCAGACGACCTGGCCGGTCAAGTCCGGTGGCGTGCTCGACCGGTCCGAGACCGAGTCATCGTCGCTGCACCCGGTGGTCTGCTCTAGGATCGCGGCCGAGCAGACGATTCGCGAGATTTATCTGCATCGCAACCTCTTCACGGTCCTGCCGGACTCGCTGTCTTTCTTTGCCGATTCTCTGACCATCCTGTCCATCGCTCGCAACAAGCTTGTGGGCGAGTCGTACCTCGGCGACGCCACCGTTAGTGATGGTCTGGACCTTCCCTCGCTGAAGGAGCTGAATCTGGCTTCGAACCACATAACCGGACTCGTGCCGCTAGCGAACCACCTACGGGCGCCAGCGCTGCAGAAGCTGGACGTCAGCCTTAACCGCATCTCGTCGCTTCCTCCGGGCAAGCTGCTGAAGACGGCCTTCCCCAGCCTCGAAGTCCTGCTAGTGGCGAACAACCACCTAGGCGAGCTAGATCCCGACGCCATCACGGGGCTACGGGTGGTCGACGTCAGCAACAACGACATCGAGCACCTGAACCCGCGCGTGGGCCTCCTGGGCGGTACGGGCGGCCTAGAGCGGCTGGAGGTGATGGGCAACCGCTTTCGTGTGCCGCGGTTCAACGTCATCGAGCGCGGCACCGAGGCGACTCTGCGCTGGCTCCGAGGCCGTGTGCCCGTTGCGGAGATGGGCCTGTGGAGAGAGGCCAACAAGCAGCGCGGCGAGGACGATTTGGATGACGTGGATTAAGCTGTCAGGAACGTGGCGGGGGGTACTAGTAGCCGTCTGGGTGGGTAGCCGTCGGGTGGGTGGGTTCGTCTTCTGTTGCTCTTCACTCTTAGTTCCCGCTGTTATTGCCACCAATGTTTTTATCCCGTCTCCCATTTCTCTCACACCCAGGCCATGCGTTCTTCGCGCCGCGACCAAGCCCCAGCTCGCAAGGCTCTGCCCGCAAGGCTCGGCCTAGCCCCAAAAAACATCCCCACCCGCTCTCGGAATCACTAGCCCTCTTTGTATGTACGCCTACTTATTCGTTACCTATCTTCTTGCGGAATGAGGGAGTTGTTCTTATATTCCCTCATACTCCTCTCCCCTTGGCTCCTGATTTCTTCCTTCGTGTTTGCTTATCCCGTAATTGACAAAAAAGATACCAGGGGAGTTACCGATACAGGCTGGCGAAACTCTCATCAGCTGTATGTGTTTGGGGGGGGGGGGGGGGG